>JASSUY010009727.1:0-10739 GCA_032466535.1 Forpus xanthops | reverse complement strand
ATAAATGAAAAATGTGTTATCCAGTATGAATATATATATTTTTTTTTAATATTTCATATATGAATTGGCACAGGTCATTGAGTTTGACTTCTCTGTTTTATTATGTTTTACAGAAATTCAGAGAAGATTTTAAAACTTTTAAAAATGGGCAATCTGAGCCAGGATATGATCCCACATCATATCAATTTCTCAAGCATTACAGCAGAAGATTACAATTTAGTCTATGACATTATTCAGAAAGTTAAAGAAGAAGAGTTTGATTCTCTTGGTCTGAAATCTTGTCAAATTGAAGATGAACTTAACAAGGTGAGAGTAATAAGTGAGTCGTAAATACAGAGATGATGAGCAGATAAATGTAAGTCTGTGTAAGTATACTTCACAGTTTATTTCAGACTATCAGTACAGTGTACCTGTGAGAAGTGCACCTTTAGAGATCCATATGAAAGCATGGTTCTGTGCAGGGTTACACTCTAGCACATCTAAGGACTGGTTTATAATATATTTTGATCCTTATATTTCTCTCCTCAGGAGGTGATAAGTTTTTAAAGTTCTGTTCTTTAGAATGGTAGAGCATGCAAATTTTTCCCAAGACTAAACAGAGGTGTACCCTATTCAGTGTCATACTTTGATGTCTTCCAATGTTAAGATACAATCATTAAACATTGTTTCATTAGAAAGTAAAAAAGTTATTATTTACTTATTAGATAATTGTTTGAGGAATGTCATCCTGGTTTGAAATCTCTAAGCCAGATCTGTAAATTTTCTACCTTTTTCTAGCTTTTTCAGAGGGACTTCCAGGTACAAGCATAGGCCTCTATATGATTGTGCCAGCATCTGAAGCTGAAATATAACATCAGTGACTTAGACATTGAAAGTTTCTGTACTATTCCTGCCATTTAAATTTGAAAGAAATAATTATAGAAATGAAGTCCTTTATATACTTAGTGGAGAAAAATGTGTATTTTGTAGCAGTCCTGTATAAATAATGGCTCTTATGCAAAATTATTACTGAAAGAGAGATAGAAGTTCCAGCTGGACTCAAGAGGGAAATTTTTTCACAATGATAACAATCAGTCTTGGAATAATCTTCCCTGGGAATGGGTGCATTCCCTAGCACTGAACATTTCTATGATTGAGCAGGACAGGGTGCTGGAACATCTTGTTTAGAGGAAAGGTTGCACTAGATTATTCAAAAAAGAAAAAAAAAAAGGAAATACTGTCCATGAGTAATAATGGGGATTTTTCTCACTGACAGGCGGTTCAAGGAACTGGTTTAGCTTTTATTGCCTTTACAGAAGCAATGACCCACTTCCCTGCTTCTCCATTCTGGTCAGTCATGTTTTTCCTCATGTTAGTAAATTTGGGACTTGGAAGTATGTTTGGAACCATTGAAGGCATCATCACACCTATTGTTGATACCTTCAAAGTCAGGAAAGAAATTCTTACTGGTGAGTTGCACAAACTTTCTTTTCTCACTAGAGAGTTAAGCTAAGGGTTTTTTTTGATCATATTTCTTGGTTCTTGACATGAGAGTTTTCAGTGCTGCCATTTTACAAATCATTGTATTCCAGACTGTACTTCCAGTCTTAAACAAAATGTCTAGTTGTTTGGGTTTTTTATGTAAATGCCTAAAGTTATTTGAGGTGTAGTCTATTCATACAGCTCTGATAATGTTGTAGCAATTTCTCTTTTTGAGGTATAAGGGCAGCATAAAATGTGAAAATTAAGTTTTGGAAAATCTGTGTGACATCTGTAAAGGATTTGGTATGTTATGCACAAAATTATGTGACAGGAAGGATAGAAAATTATAATAAGCTGCTTTAGCATTATCTAACTCTATGAAGGAAACAATAATATATTTTCTAAGAGCAGAGCATTACTCTTTCCTGGCTGCTTTGCTTACCTTATAAATAAGACTTAACAGAAACCTTTTTATCAGTTTATTTATCTTTAGGAAGCTCTAATCTATTGAGCAGTTGTTTATTTAGTTTTGTTTGTTTTATCAACTCTTTAATTCTTACTGAATAATCAGTGTGACATTTAGAAACTAGCTGTTCTTTCTAATTTTATATGCAAGTTCTGTGATACGTAGCCATTACCCTGCTGTGAAGGAGTATTTTACAATAATTCCTTGTAACTGCATTTGAGAAAGAAACCTTTTAAGATAAAGGTATATTAAAGAACTGCTTTTCTCTTGTAATTTTTTTGAGTGGTATGCATGCATGATTTTTGCTGAATTCAGTTGCATTCAAAGGATTACAACTCTATATAGTGTTTATGTAATTAACTTAGAAAACTAAAGTGCCTGGGTTATACTTCATGCAGTATGGGTGGGATTTAATAAGGATTATGCCTGCACTAGAGTTTGTGATTACAACCCACAAATATTCAATTTTTACAGAAGTGTGAGCACATCTGCATTTTTTTGCACGGTGGTTCCAGTTCAGTTCCTCTTGAGCTCAGGGAAACAAACTTATAAGCTGAAAGATTTTTTGCATTCAGGTATTTCCAAATCTGATTAATTTCCTCAATCTCGAAGGCAGCTGTACTTGAAAGCCCACTAGTCTTCTGAGACACCCTTTCCTGAGACTGTCTGTGCCAAGGATGCAGAGCCTCTGAAAAAGTCAAGGTGGGGTACTTTTCCCACCCATTCCCAGTCAAGCTGGTTTCTGCCTCCAGTACAGTCAGCTGTTGGCATCCTCCTGTCACTCCAGAAATACAGATGAGTTCTACCTCTTGATAACTTGATGGGTACACTGTGTACCAGTGTCTACTTAGGGCCTTATACTTCTGTGGGACTCATGTGCTGGGCCATCTGCTCCACACAGTCCAGTAAACCCAACTGCCCCTAGCCTCCACCTGGCTGGAGGCAGGGCTATTGTAGTCCTGGTCATAGAATTCTGCATTCACTTCTTGTGAAAGTGGATTAGAATTCCTTTTCGTACTGTCAGGAGTCCTTCCACTGTGTCTGCAGCACTGCTCACTGGAGACTGGAGCAGCAATTTTCCTGGAAGAACATCCATTATGTGATTGTTTTCCCTTGCAATTCATGTGGATGTGGTTCTAAGGCTGAGGTAGATTTTCCATCTCACTTCCTCATTTCCATGTGGATTGTGTACATTGGATTTCATCTGGATCTGTGAATATGTGTCACTTGCCTGGGTGATAGATAACATCTTCCTTCAAGCGATATCTTTTCTTCACTCTCAACAGGTGACTCCTAGAAGCTGAGGACTTGTGTCCATTTTCCAATTGCCTTGTCAATACCCCTTTCCCTAGAAAGTGATCTCAGCTGTTTGGATTCCCTGTCCTCTAATTGCAGACTGCCAGCCCCATTATCCCAGCACCAGAGCAGCTAGGTGTTAATATGTTCACCTTGATGACAGCTGAAGTCTTTTCATATATACAATTGGTTGTCCTTAAACAAAAAAAGGGGCAGAAATTTTGTTGCTTAGTGTATAAATGCACTTAGACTGGTCCTAATGGAACTTCAATCTGTAAGTAATTAGGAGAAATCTGTTCAGCCTCTATACTTTTTAGAATATAGTCCTAAACTTTTTAGCTTTTTTTTTTTTTCATTTCTAAGTTATTTTCACTTCTGAATTCCAAAAAGTGATCTATTGACCAAATAACATGATGTATGATATTTAGCTTACCAATTCTGTTTATTTCAGCCTTGCATTCCCGTTAAGTTGAATGTTTAATAAGAAATAGTCACTTGATTAATCTCTGCTGTGTAATTAGTATTGCTGCAATATGTCAATTCCAGTAATTCTAATTTAACAGCTTTTCTGTTATGTAGGGAATAGGTAGGATTCCTAGTATTCTTAAAATTGAGGACCCCCCCTCCAAAAAAAAAAAAAAGTAAAACATTTCAAACTTTGATTATATGAAATATAATGGAATAATGAGTTAAAGTAGACATTTGCTGTTTAGAGCTCTCCTTATTTCCTCTTTTGGAACTTCATTTTAATTACAGCTCACATTTCTGTCCTTTATTCCAGTCATCTGTTGCTTGGTAGCATTTTTTATTGGCCTGATCTTCGTGCAGCGCTCTGGAAATTATTTTGTGATGATGTTTGATGACTACTCAGCTACTCTGCCCCTGATTATTGTGGTCATTTTGGAGAATATTGCAGTCACCAGAATTTATGGAATAAACAAGTAAGTGAAGAAAATGTATCTCCCTGTACATATCAACATTATTCATTACAATAGCAATTACTATTCAAAGCATGAAATATTGGCTATGTATGCATAGAGGCAAGTAAGCAGAATGTGGGTCAATCTGGATGTGGCTGAAAACAGGTTTGGAGCAAGATATACCACATTTCACTGTAGTGAAACCCAAAGAGCAATTGCAACAGATACAAAGAGGGGAGAGTACAGAAAAAGAGGCAAGAGAAGAGAGTTAAAAAGGTGGCTGGATATGCAAGTATGAGGAATTTATGTAGAAATAAGACAGCAAGGGTTATAGCAATTAACTGTTCTTTGTGTTAGTTGTGAGAGGAAATAGAGAAAACAATAGGAAAAGACAGGGTCAAAACTTGGAAGCAGCTCAGTTAACAGTCAAGTGAGGTTTTATCAGTGATGGCTGAAGAGAAATGACCATCAAGTCCCTCTAGTTTTTTTACATTTTAAGACTGCAATCACCAGAATGTGTTCACTAAACAAGATTAATATGTGCCACACTTAAGGAATAGAATAGTTTGTATGACAAAATAACTCATGTAATCCACAGATAAAACGGAGTATGCTATACCTGGTACTGAAGTAATTTAAACATCTGTGATCCCTTTGCATGTAAAAAGGGTGCATAGAATGGGTGGGGTTTCATTTGACATTTTGCATGCTCAATCTGAGTAACCAGCCAATTATTCACCATAATGAAATAAACTATATTAAGAAAATTTAACTTAATGGTTCCAGGCATTGTTTCTGGTGTGTGCAGGTGGTGCCTGCTTACTTGTTAAAGGAGAATTCCCACTTGGGCCACATCTATGATGCTGTGATTGATTACATAAACATGAAAACACCATGTAGATGTTTTTGCACATGCAAATGAAAGATAAAGCAGATGATCAGCTGGTAATGTCCAGCCAAGTAGTGTTCCACTGTGAAGGTAGACATGCCCAAATGCAATTTACCTGTGAGGAAGCTGATGTTAAGGAGTAGATAAAATATGGTAATATTTTGCTTCTGAATCAGAGTACAGTTGATTCATGTTTTCAGAAAAGGTTCTGACAGGATAAAGTGAAAAGTTAACAGCCAATTTTTTTCTTCATAATGGCCACCTGAAGCTCTCTCTGGAGTATTCCTAATATTTTCTCTGATGTATATTTCTTCAGAATATCCTTCTTCAGGAACCCAGCATTCTTATTTGCAAAACCTGCCAGAATCAACAGCTTCAGGTTGTCACCAGCTGTGATAGCAACAAAGGGTCCTCCTTGTAGATTAAGATCCATACATATGTTTCCTGTCTTTGATCAGATAGGAAAAAAATAAGACATGGCATCCAAAGGGATTACAGCCAAAGGACAGGCAGTATCCTCTCTCTAGACAAGAAGGGAAATCTTCTATGCTGGAATGAGTGCTAAAGGAGCTCAGTAGCTTTTAAAAGAGCATAAGTAGGATGAAGATGGTGAAAAACTTTAAAGTGAAGATAACAGATTCATGCTCAACTGGATGAAGTACTGGACATCCCAGAAAGGAAAGGCTGTCTATAGTGGAACACAGCACATTTATAAATTCAACTTATTCTTAATGATGTGCTTCATTGCAGTGTAAGCAAGGGGTAGAACACCCCACACTATGCAATTCAAAACTATTTTTGAGTTTACATGACAGTGGCTTCACATGTGTAACTGCTTTGAAAACATGTTTTTTTCTATAAGAGCTTTTCTGAGAGGCATACTTCAGAAGGGAGTGGGATCACAAGGGAGTTAAAACAGAATTAGTACTTGTACACACTCCAAAAGTATTAATTCTAAAAATATTCTCTCTTTTTGTACTGGCTCTGGAACCATATACTCCTCCATCAAGAGTACAAATTTTGTTCATATAATAACTTGCAATTTTGAGGCACAAGGAGACAGATTTGAAACTTCACAAAGTTTTATGTGAGCACTTACATGATGCAAACCATAGCTTATGCATAAAATTATTTGTTACACTGCACCAACATGTGGGTTGAAAATTAATTTTGCAGAATCTGTAAGATGTGCTGGTTTTATATGCCCGCAAAAATAATGACACATGGCTTAGTAAATAACCCAGTAGAAAATGTAAAAAAGAATCTTCTAAAAGGAAGATGAGTTTAAATAACTTTCCAGCACAATCCAACAAGCACTTTATTAAATCACCAACTGTGTAGCAAATCCACCTGTTCATTTGTTCTGAACTAGAAATATAAACTCTCTTTTTTTGTTCTCAGTAAGTAATCTAAACTGCAGCCTTTTTTATGTATGCAGTTTTTCAGGGTCAGTTCCCTCAAATTAGATGCTATGTATCAATTATAGTACTTAAAATTTCAATATTTCAGTGCATACACTAACAATAAGCTTTTATTCCCTTTTCAGGTTTATGGAGGATCTAAAGGATATGCTTGGGTTTTCTCCAAGCCAGTATTATTACTACATGTGGAAGTATGTTTCACCTTTAGTATTGTTGTGTTTGCTGGTAGCTAGTGTTGTCCAAATGGGATTAAGTCCTCCTGGCTACAATGCTTGGATTGAAGATACGGTATGTATATAACAGTTGCTATCATAGTGATCATGTCTGAAGTCTTTCAAAAATACATAAAAAGACAAAAGAATTGCAATTAGAAATTCATAATCACTATAAATAATGACATGGTTGTTTTTATCTCAAGTAACATTAATGTAAAACCAGCTATTTTGTAAATTTTAGAGTTGTTCTGCTTTAAAATATAACTACTTTACATGAACCTTAAAGCTTTTTGTGACTTTTTAGTTTGTTGATGCAAGTTGAAGAAATTCTTAAGGTTGGGAGAAGTTATTCACTCTCCTTAAACTTTATTTTCCTACAGAAAATATGTGATAACACTAAATAAATAATTTCAGATGGCATATTTCTTTTTTAATGTGAAATTAAAGAGTATGATTTAGCCGTGGCATAAATTTTCCCCTTTGGGAGTATATATCACATTGTAGGTAACAGCTGCATTAAAATCTGATTCTGATAGGAGTGTTTGATTTGTACAAAACTTGTCTGTGTGAATAGTACAGTCAGTGCTTTGTGTTGGCTCCAAAAAAGAAATTCAGTCAGGGTAAATCCTTCTACTAGCATGTAGGCTCAGCAGCCCTCAGCTCTTTCTACAGGCTTGTCATCCAAAACACAGGGAGAGAAAAATATCAGAGAAATAAATCTTGGGGAGCCTTCTGAATGGACAACTGTCTAAATTAGCTGTGGGAAATTGCAGCAAAGACAGGTAAAGCATAAACACAAGTGGTTGGCTTTACAATAGGTAGACATCTACCTCTAATGAGACAACCACTGCTACTTTCTCAGGATTCTTAGAAAAACGTTCTTATTTATGCTTTATTCTTGCCCTCAGAAATTAGAAAGAAATACCTTATAATACCAAACATAATGTTCCTTTCCATGTATATAAAATCAAACAAACTGAATTTGTTGCACAGTGAGTCATGGTGTGGGGTGCAGTCACTGCCCCAGGAAATGTGTTTGTTATAGTTTGCATTAAATTTATAAGAAATGGAACAATTCCACAGAGTCATATGGGACAGCCTCTGTCTAGACTAGCTGTTGGCCTACAAGGACTTATTTTCCAGCACAGTAACAAATTCCACTGCAGACTTGTCTGTTCTGACCATTCTTTAAAGAATCAGAGAGCAGTTGCAGACACATGCACCAGAAAGCCTATTGTGAAAATCTTGATTTGGGTTCTGCTGGAGTACTCTGAGCATCTCAGAAACTGTGGAATAGTGCTTAGGTCCTACTCACTGGCAAAAAAAAATGGCAATCCTACATCTCCATTTGAGATCTATATGATGCCCACATTGTGGGTGCAAGGTGACAAGAAGATGAAAATGGCAGGCCTTGGTGGGCACTGCAGGTTTGCTCTTTTTTCAGTGAAAACTTATTCTTTGTTTTTTTCTTGGGTTCCTCAGGCCATGGAAGAGTTCCACAGCTATCCAACATGGGGAATGATTGTCTGTATATCTCTGATGGTGTTGGCCATATTGCCAGTCCCAATAGTCTTCATGGTGCGCCGTTGCAACCTTATTGATGACAGCTCTGGTAGTTTGGCATCTGTATCCTACAAAAGAGGCCGGATAATAAAGGAACCTGTTAATCTGGAGGGGGATAATACAAGTCTGATTCATGGGAAAAGTCCAAGTGAAGTGCCTTCTCCAAATTTTGGCAAAAACATATATCGAAAGCAGACGGGATCACCAACTCTGGACACTGCTCCAAATGGACGTTACGGTATTGGATACCTGATGGCTGACATGCCTGATATGCCGGAGTCTGATTTGTAACTGCAGAAAAAAAAAAAAGCTGTTAGTTTCTCCTCTCTCACTGATCATGGCTCTCCCACGAGAAGTGGTCAGCTTCACTTAGTATGGTGCAATCTCAGGTACTCCATAGCAGCAATCTTTAAAATATCATGGCTGTATGTACCAGGTTGAGAAAACTGGCTTTGGATTAATCCTCTGGGGTTTTGTTTGCACTGAAGGGAACACATTCAAAATCAGTGGTAGCCTACATCTGCCAGTATAACCAAGGATTTAATTTTTTAATTAATTTCTAAATTTAAAGCTTTCTATCTCCAAAGCCCAGGCCTCACTCAAATGAGAAACTATTTGTGTGGTAATATCAGTGAAAATCCTTTTTTTTTCTGCTTCCAGGCTAACTCCCCAGTATTAAAAGTGAGCTCCAAAGTAGTTCACCAAACCCGTGTTTGTGTAAACACTTGTATACTTCATGTAGATATGCTGTACTTAATTTGTTAGCACTGAGAAATACTTAGGCTATTAGCTGAGTAAAAAGCAAACCTGCAAACTATTTTCTTATGTAATAGCTGTATAGATATAGGATTAGAAAATCAAGGAGTAGACTTACAGGAAGGTGAGGAAATATTCCATGTTCACCGGGAACTGCATAAACTGTGTCTGTATACTTTGTGTAAAATACTCGCTTTTTCAGTGTGAAAACAATGTCAGAGTGAGTCACTCCAAGAATCTTAAGGATTGTGCAGATTCTGCATTTTTTTCTATGCTGTGTGCCTAAAAAAGACCTTCTTGATATTTATTGTGGTTACAAGATTACATATATATTATATTTATATAATATACTTGTAATGTAAATATGTATATTATTCTGTATGTAATCATTTCAAAAGTTGAAGCAAGATGGCTTTTTTAATTAATTTCAGTTTTGCTTCTGTTTTACGCAGGTAATTTTTTTCAGTCAGTAATTAAGAACTATATGGTATTACATTTTAACCTATGAATAAAGAGATTGACAAGGTGTTTCTCTGTGATTTCCCGGTATGCTTATTATAACACAGCCTGCTTTTCCCTCAGCTGGCCTGTCTAAAAGAATAACATTTACCAGCTGAGTAGAGATGCTAAAAGAACCTGAAAACAAAAAATCACTACATCAGTCATCTTAATAAACTGTTGAACAAGGGTTTTTACTGTGAATATAGTAGTTGATGTAGCCCTGTAAACTGGCATGATACTCTGGAGGCTAGTAGATGATTTATTCCTTACCTTAAGGATTTTTAAAGCTAGGTGTAAGTCCTAACTTCACTATCTGTAGTAAGCTATGGACATAACCTATCTACATTGTCCCAGCATCAGTCAAAGAACCAAATTAATTTGAGGGAAGTGCAAGTCTCAGAAGCTGTGTGCTTCTAGAGCAGAGTTTTGAGTGTGTCAAGTGCAGAAAAGCTGCGCCAAACAAAAAGTACAGAAATCTTAAATCAAACACCTTAGCAACTTGATAAAATTCCTTAGGGATAACTTGTTTTTGGAGGATAATCCCAGATCCTTTTACATTTCTACCTGGAGCTTTTAATGTAATTTCCAACCATCACAAAGTTGCACTAGTAGCATTAGTTGAGAAACAGCTATATTTAATTATCAGGCTCATCTCACAGTAGTTAGAAGTTGTGTTAGTAAAACAGGGTTACAAGGAGTCCTCTAAAATTCATGTATTAGAACATACGGTAGAGAGATGGCGTAACTTAAGCAGGTTGCTCATTGATTTATCACTTGTCAATACTAGTATGTGTATAATGGATCACTATTATAAACACAGAGCAAGCATGTGGAAAATATTCCTGCAGTAGCAGAGCAGCTGCAGGTTTCCACCATCATATCGCATCAGGCTTCTAAAGTAAGTGACTTCTCAGGGTAGTTGTCATGCATCCCCTCTGTGCTCAGTACACAAAGTGCTGAAATCTGTTGTTACAGACTAGTTGCCTGTAGTGACATATGCTTTTAGTAATATAGATGCTAGATTTAAATGTGAATTGATGGCCAAATTGCTACGCAAGACCTGTTAGAAAGAATGTGAGCAAAAGCTTACTATCATAGAATCATAGAACAGTTAGGGTTGGAAAATACCTTAAGATCATCTAGTTCCAATCCCCCTGCTCTGGGCAGAGACACCTCCCACTAAACCATGCCACTCAAGGCTATGTCCAACCTGGCCTTGAACACTGCCAGCAATGGAGCATTCACAACTTC
>JASSUY010009726.1:0-47134 GCA_032466535.1 Forpus xanthops | reverse complement strand
GCTCAAGGAAATTGTGAATGCTCCATCCCTGGAGATGTTCAAGGCTGGACTGGACAAAGCCTTGGGTGACATGGTTTAGTGTGAGGTGTCCCTGCCCATGGCAGGGGGGTTGGAATTTCATTATCTTAAGGTCCTTTCCAACCCTAACTATTCTATGATTCTATGGTTTTAGGATTCTATGATTCTACTTTATTTTAACATGCAGTTTTTATAGTAAATTAATCTCAGCCTCAGATGAAAGTCAGAAATAACTCTCCCCTGCATTTGGGGCTATGGGGAAAGGAATTGCATGAAACATCACACAAAAAAAGTAACTGCAATGATCTGAAAAGTTTCCCTGAAGTTTTGCATTCATTCTTAATTAATGGAGGAAGAGACACTTTCACTAACCATCTGCTTTTTAAAAACTTAGGATTTTTCTCTGAGACACTAGGGGCAGAGGAGTGTAAAGGGAGAGAGTAACAATGGAAAGGACCACAGATGCTCCTGTTCTGCCACACAGAAGGCTGCACAGTGTTGCCAGTGCACGTTACCAGCCATGAAGGTTAACAGCATATGCAACAATAGAGATGCAGTCCATGTGATCCTTTCCCTTTACTTAGCACTCATTAGACTGCATCCAGTTATGCGCCTTGTAATACAAGAAATGCACTGACAAATGGGGGCAAGTCTAATCAATGCCCACCAAAATGATCAGGGGGGTGGAGCATTTCCCCCGTAAGGAAAAGCTAAGATGGACTTGCTTGAACCTAAAGAACCCAAAGTGGCCTTGGATGGAGCTAACAGCAGCCCTCTGCTTCATCATAAAAACAACCCAGCAAGGGAACAGACTCTCTAGGGAGGTTGCGCAGTTTCCATCCTTGGAGGTTTTAAAGATCCAATGGGAAAAAAAAACTGAGCAACTTATACCAAGTTCAACATGGTCACTGCTTTCAGTGAAGGTTAGGCTCACAGACCTCCCAAGGTTCCTTTTAACCTGAATGAGTCTGACTTGTGTTTGCTGTCTCTATTATTGTGATGCCACTGACAAGCAGCATTACATGTCAGTGTTGCAGGAATACAGCCGTGCCCTGTTCCTTCTGCTGAGCTCTGCTAGCATTTCTACTCTCAGCAGTCTCTGCATTCCCAACTGAAAGTGATTATATTAATATTCATCTCATAAGATGTTTAAAACATCAGGAAAAAAATGCTTACAACAGATCTAAGGTGTAAAAAGAGTACCAATGTGCTGTTCTTTTTCTGAGATCAGACATTGGTTTTCAGAGCAGCAGGTTGGTACAAGTCTTATTTCCATTAAGATGTTAAAGCCATAAGCTTGAATATTATCAGTTTAATAATTGTTTCATGAAGATATATACAGGTAGCACAGGATTCAGATTAGTTTTGTGACAGTAGGGAAGCCACTTGAATAATCTGCTATTTATTAAGTGCTTGGTAAGTTTCTTTAATAGAATCTTGAAATTATTAATTTCACAGATTTTTTGGGGGGGAGGGGGAGGGGAGAATATCTTCCCCAGTTAGTGGGAAGTCCACAAAATTTAACCTGGAAAATAATTACTAGGATTCACATAACAGAATACATGGATAGCCCCTCCTTCTCATAAAACTCCATCTGTTTTCTTGTGTTTTCTGTCTCCAAATCAGGAGACAAAACCTCTTCACTTCACAACAAAAGTTTCTGAAGTCAGCTTTTGCCCAGCAAGAAATTTTAATGGAAGGTGAGTGTGTGGGAGGAAAAGCTTCAATTAATAAGTATATCCTATTGATCTGTCTTGTGGAATTTTTCCTGTCTTGTGGAATTTGTCTTATAGACAAAGCTTGGCAATAATCTTGAAACCCATGCCACATTAGTGCTGATCTAACTTTTAACAAAAAGCATAGGAAAGTTGAAGTTTCTTAGAGCCACATACAGTATGACCAGATGCAGTCCAAACCTACCAAAATACCGGTGTGGAATATCAATGGTGGTCCTCTACCTCAAGAAAATGGCAAGATTAAAGGTTGATCCTGGAAAGACACGTAGGGAAAAGGCCAGGAAGGGATGTTTGTGGCAACACGACACCTAGTGTTCACTTCCCGGAAGCTTCTGTACTGGTTTGAAAAAAACCGGCAATGCCCTGGGACTTGCTTTCCAAAAGCAAACAAAAGGTAATAGTTACATTACTGTCTCTATCCAAGTATCTAAATTATATAGAAATGGGGGTGAGGAAGAGGAAGAAAGGAACCAAAAATCTGCATGTGCTGCATTTCCTCTTCCTATTGAGTACACAAGTTGGGTAAATCCAGAAAAGAGCACACTACTAAAAAAAGTTTTTTACCATCTTTTTCCTTTGGATTTCTGCTGGGAAGGAAAAAAAAAAAAAAATAGATATAACATGTGCCATAAAAGTTGAAGAGAAAAACTTATGGCAAGGTTTATTTATACATAGGAATGAGCTATATGCTTTTATTTCTTCATTTATAATCTTGGCATATCAATAGTAAGAGTGACTTTAAGGCTACCGTTCCCTTTCATGCTTCTAAAGACACAATGAAAACCATAGTACCTAATGCATACTAGATCAACGAGACCATAAAATCCATGTAAAATCATGGTACAGGCACTCTGACATGGCAAGTAACAACTCCTAAGAGATTTGACCTCTTGAGTATCACTGAGGGCAAAGAGGAGGAAAAATTATATGAGAATTCAGAACAAGAATCTCACTACAGATAGAGGAAGTATATACTCCTCGGAAATCATCTCAATAAGAATATGTGTCTGATCTCAAAGAAAACAAGTATCAGAAATTACACTGAGACTAGTGAGACTGGGAAAACATTAGAGACAAAGTCTGACTGAAACTTCAGCTCTATGGAGCAGAACATAAACAACTGCACTTCAAGAAATTTAGATACATTATGAGACGCATTCTTAAAAGAGTTGTTAGTGTTAAAAATACAAGCCTACAAAGCACTATAGTATTGGATTTCAAATGTACCATGTTGTCTTGAATTTAAGAGTTACTTTCCAAGGAGCAATGTTTAATTTGTCATCCTTTTGAAGAGGAAGAAAAAAATTAAAAGAATACTAGTGCATTTAAGTATTAAGACTGCCTAGCTACCATAGCCTCAAACAATAAATTGGACTCAGCATGAGACCAATGACAACTGAGTTAAATGATAACTGGTGTTACTATATTCTATTTCTGAGAAAAATGTGCACAGACACTGTCAAGGCACTAATATTAAAATATCTATTTTTATTTTGCAAGGCAGATAGACCTAGATTCCAATACTGTTAAGTAACTCAAGAAGACACAAGACAAGTACTTATCACACTGTTAATTATAAAACAAGTCCTCGTTTTTCACAATGTCCTAAACATAATTCTCTGCAGAGATTGAGTACGTGGCATCTCTGCAGAGCCAGACAGAACTCACCTAAATAAATATCTGCCATAAGATGTCCCTGTTGAACTTAAAAGTCTATAGAGCTTTTCTTTTCTTTTTTTTTTTTTTTTTTTAAAAAAAAAAGACTATATATTCATGTCTTCTTTCAACTGTACACCTCTACTTAAAACACTCTGGAAAGTGAGGCTAAATTGTTCTGTGCTTATCGGAAACAGCCAGCCTACCAAAGCTTCAGTTTCATGGCACTATTCCCATTTAGGATCCAGGCAACCTATACAGCCACAAGCCTTTAGTTCTTACCACTCTTGTCCAAAAGGTCAGTTCACCATTCATTCAGCATCTAGTTTGGACCCACGCAGAAGTCACATGAGTACCAGCAGGAAAAGCACATCCTAGCGGCCTTATACATGTACATTTAACACAACTACAGGAACACCAGTCATAAATTTCACCTAATGACAGTGATTATCCCTCACTTTCGATGCTGAAATATTCTAAACTGCTATACAACCTTCTCAGTTCTTAATATTTTAGGTAATTGCTGCACAGATTATTTCTGTGGTTCAGGAACAGGTCTTGCAAATTAAGAGCTGTGGAACAGCTTTAAAACACAGGATTCTACAGTAGGTTTAATTCAATTACTTCCTTTTGAATTATAGAAAATCTAAAACCACAAATGTTAAATGCTTGTATCTCTTCAGTCAAAAGAGAGATGCAGATATACAGTGCATACAGTGCAAAAGGACAATAGTTTGTTTCCACAGATACCTACGAAGTTGTCATAAACACTGATGATGCCAGGTATCCTCTACCCTTTGGTCCTATACTTGCATCTTCCAAATGTTTGCTCTCAGCTTTATGATTACAGAGGCTCAAAGCAGTTAGAAATTCACTGTGAGGGGGAACACATCTCTAAGTCATCTTGCATGCAAGCTGAAAGGAGACGCCTTCTGAACAACATGGGATAAAACATAAGGAAAATAATGCAATTTTCCTTGAAAAATTGCAAGGCTGTGGTCACAGAAAAGAAGAACAAAATAATAAATTAAAGGGCTGTTTTAGCACTGGCAAACTACTTTATATAAATATGATGAATAACGTTTTAGATAGTAACTGAAAAACACTGTGACTACGCTCCAACAAAACAACTTCACATGCTAGAAAAGAGAGGCACATTAAACCACTGTGTAATGATTTTGAAATGTACGCAGAGCATACCCGCTACACTTCAAATAAATCAGGGACAGCTGAGAGCTGCCGTCAGAGGGCATCATTCATAGATGATGCTCCAAATAGGCTTCCGTGAAGTAGCAAGTTATTTTCCAACTCCCTCTCGGGCTTCTCTCGAAAGTGCATGAGGTGCTAAATACGACTCGGTAGCTCTTTTTTTTTTTTCTTTTTTTTTTTTTTTTTGTTAGCACAGGCTTTCAGCTGGGTGACAAACGAGAGATTCAGTGCTGTCCCCCTGAGGGTAAACCCGACCCTCAGGCTGCAACCTGCCACGGCGGGCTGCAAACCGCGATCGCAGCCGGTACAAACCCCTCCAGCGCAGGGATGAATCCCTCCCGACAGAGCCCGGGCAGCCAATGTCCGCCCGGATCCTGGCCCGGCTGCCGGGGACGGGATGAGGGAGCGAAGCGAGATAAGGAGACCGCCTCGTCCCCCCGAGAGCCCCTCTGTGCCTTGCGGGGCTAGCAGCTCACAACAGCCTGGCTTCCGCCGACCCGCGCCCCCCTCCCCTCCGGCAAGCGCATCCCTCCCGCCCTCCAGGCGCAGCGCCTACAGCGGGACCCTATGCACCCCCAGCCCCGCAGCGGGAGTTGATACCGGGACGGGCTGAGGGGAGAGCGGGTACTTGCCCAGGTGGGGACGAGGAGACTGCCGGGGCGCTCGAGCGGTGCAGAAAGTGGCTGCTTCCCCGCCACGCTCATCTCCTCCCATGCAGCTGTCGTAGTCTTCTCAGACGGGCGGCTCGGCGGGACGCGGCGCCGAGGGCACCGGCTGCCCAGCGCCCGCCCCCACCGGTAGCGCCGGCGTCCCGGCGGCGCGGAGCAGACTTACACCGCACCTATCCGTGCCCTGCCCCGCGGCCCGGGCAGGGCTGTGGCACCGGCAGGGAGGAAGGAGGGTGGGACGTGGGGGACTCCCCTGAGGCTAGGAGCCAGGCGAAGAGAGGAAGGTGGCGGAGTCGCGCTGGCTATTTAACTTCGTTCTTCTCCGGGGGAAAGGCACCAGCGCTCCCGCTTCCCTCCCCTCTGCGGCCGCATCCTGACAGCCGGGCTCTGGGTGCTGCTGCAAGCGCTGCCCCGCTTCTCCCAGGTACGGCTCTGCTCCGCTTGGCCCGCCCGCGCAGCCCCGAGACGCTCCCGCCCGGCGCCGCTTCCCTGCGGGGCGGAGGCCAGAGGCAAGGGCGGGTTTGGGCTCCGGCCTCCCCCAGCCTTCCTAAAGGGAAAGCTTCGCGTAGGGTAAATTCTGCCAGGGGAAGGCGGGCGGAGTGACAGGAAGCTGTGCGGCCAAGAGTACCGCTACACCAAGCGACAGGCTCTCTCACTTCCAGCGGGCGTCAACCACAGATCTGAATCAAAACCAAGAGCGATTTGTCATCCCCCGGCTACTGTTGGTATCCTTGATACTGGACAACACGGGGCGATCTGTCTTTTGCAAGAAGAGCCCCCATCCCAGAACACTGACATCATATGTTACTCTTTACCTTCCATTCAGGTTCCAAATCATGGCCCGCGATATGAGCCATCATTCTTGCCGGACCTTCATGTAAGTCTGCAGTGGCAATGCTAAGACTGATCTTCAGAAGAGGTTCAGTCAGGTCCTTGGCATACTACTGTATGAGTAGGCATATTTTTCTTCTCTGCGGGGAGGGGCCATAACTTTTCCCATCAGCTTATTTCTTTCACACACATACACTTCTGTTTTAGAATCATAGAATACTTAGGGTTGGAAAGGACATTAAGATCATCTAGTTCCAAACCCCCTGCTATGGGCAGGGACACCTCCCACTAAACCATGCCACCCAAAGCTATGTCCAACCCAGCCTTGAACACCACCAGCTATGAAGCATTCACAATTTCCCTGGGCAAACCATTCCAGTGCCTCAAGACCTTTACAGTAAAGGATTTCTTCCACAGATCCAATCTAAACTTTCTAAGCCTATCTTCATACAGAAGGTGCTCCAGTCCCCTGATCATCTTCATGGCCCTCCTCTGGACTTGTTCCAACAGTTCCATGTCCTTTTTATGTTAAGGACACCAGAACTGCACACAATACACCAAGTGAGTTCTCACAAGAGCAGAATAGAGGGGCTGGATCACCTCTCTTGACCTGCTGGTCCCTCTCCTTTTGATGCAGCTCAGGATATGGTTGGCTTTCTGGGCTGCGAGCTCACACTGCCAGCTCATGTTCATTTTCTCATCAACCAACACCCCAAGTCCTTCTCTGCAGAGCTGCTCTGAATCCCTTCTCGGCCCACCCTGTAGCTGTGCCTGGGATTGCTCTGAGCCAAGTGAAGAACATTGCACTTGACGTGGTTAAACTTAATAAGGTTGGCATCAGCCCACCTTACAAGTGTGTCAAAGTCCCTCTCGATTGCATACCTTCCCTCCAACGTAACAATGAACCACACATCTTTGTGTCATCAGCAAACTTTCTGAGGGCACACTCAATCCCACTGTCCATGTCACTGACAAAGATTTTGGACAAGACCGGTCCCAACATCAATCCCTGAGGGACACCACTCATTACTGGTCTCCAGTTGGACGCTGAGCCATTGAACATGATTCGTTGCATCTGGCCATCAAGCCAGTTCTTTATCCACTGAGTGGTCCACCTATCCACTTGATGTCTCTCCAATTTAGAGACAAGGATGTCATGCGGGACAATGTCAAATGCTTTGCACAAGTCCAGCTAGATGACGTCAACTGCTCTACCCCTGTCCATGGCCCCATCATAGAAGGCCACCAGATTGGTCAGGCAGGATTTCCACTTAGTGAAGCCATGCTGGCTGTCACCAACCACGTTGTTGTTTTTCATGTGCCTCAGCATGCCTGCTAGGAGAATCTGCTCCAAGATTTTGCCAGGCACAGAAGTGAGACTGAGTGGTCTGTAATTCCCTGGGTCATCCATTTCCCCCTTTTTGAAAATGGGGATTATATTTCCCTTCTTTCCGTTGTCGGGAACTTCACCTGACTGCCATGATTTTTCAAATATGATGGACAGTGGCTTAACAACTTCATCTGACAGCTCCTTCAGGACCCTCAGATGGATTTCATCAGGTCCCATGGACTTGTGTACGTTCAGGTTCTTAAGATGATCTCAAATCAGATCCTCTCCTACTGTGGGCCCAGGGTCTTCATTCTCACTGTCCCTGCACCTGCCTTCCAAGACTTGGGTAGTGTGTTCAATGCATTTGCCAGTGAAGTCTGAGGCAAAGAAATCGTTAAGAACCTCAGCCTTCTCCATATCCATGGTAGCCAGTTCTCCTGATAGCTTCTGGAGGCAGCCCCATGTTGTCCCTAGCCTGTCTTTTATTTGCAATGTACCTTTAGAATCCCTTCCTGTTATCCTAAACATCCCTAGCCAAGTTTAATTCTAACTGGGCCCTAGCTTTCCTAACCTGGTCCGTAGCTTCCCAGACAACATCCCTGTATTCTTTCCATGCCACCTGTCCTTGCTTCCACCTTTTATAAGCCTCTTTTTCCCTTAGAATTTTCCTCAGCAGCTCCTTGTCCATCCAAGGAGGTCTCCTGGCCCTTCTGCAGCACTTCCTTCTAGTTGAGATTCAACAGTCCTGAGCTTGTAGTAGGTGATCCTTGAATATCAACCAGCAGTCTTGGGCCCCCCTGTCCTCTTGGGCTATATCCCATGAAGCCTTCCTAAGCAGGTTCCTGAAGAGGCCAGAGCCTGCTCTTTCAAAGTCCAGGGCAGTGAGCTTCCTACACGCTCTTCTCATTGTCCTGAGAATCTCAAATTTGGCCATCACTGCAACCAAGGCTGCCCATCCCTGTTGGTGAGCACGAGGTCAAGCATTCCACCTCTCCTTGTCGGCTCCTCTATTACTTGCAGAGGGAAGATTTCTTCCACACAGTCAAGGAGCCTCCTGGATTGCTTGTGCCAGGCTGTACAGTCCCTCTAACAGATATCAGGTTAAGTCCCCCATGAGAAAGAGGGCCTTGAGCATGAGGCTGTTCCTATCTGTCTATAGAGTGCTTCATCCACTGAGACCTCTTGATCATGTGATCTGTAACAGATCCCCACAATAATGTCCCTCAGTGCTGTTCTGCCTTTAATCCTGACCCACAAACTCTCTATTGACTGCTCACCTGTCGCCAGACAGAGTTCCATACTCTCCAACCTATTCCTAACATAAATAGCCACTCCCCCTTCGTGCCTGCTGGGCCTGTCTTTCCTAAAGAGCCTGTAACCTTCCATTCCAACATTCCAGGTATAGGAGCCATCCTACCATGTTTCTGTGGTGCCTATTGTATCATGCACCCATAGACGTGCACACATCTCTAATTCCTCTTCTTTATTCCCCATACTACAGGCATTTGTTTAGAGGCATCTGAGCCGAGCTCTGTTAGAAACCAGCTCATTGGCTGGAGCAGCTGGAATATCTCTACATTGCTCCAAGCATTTATTATAGGTGCTGGCAAGTGACTGGGTGTGTTGGGACGGAATGATGCCTCCATCCCCCAACACACCTAATTTAAAGCATCCTTGACCAGTCTGGCAAGCCTCCTACCAAAACCGCTCTTCCCCTCCTTTGTCAGACCAGCTCCACCAGCTTCCAGTAGACCCGGCCTACTAAATTGAGTCCTCTCTTCAAGATACCCAAACCCAGACTATGGCACCACCCTTCTAACCATTTATTTACCTGCTCAATCCTCCTAGCCTTTTTAAGGTCGTCCCTTTTATACTGGAGAATTGATGAAAGGACAGTCGGAGCTCCAGAGCCACCAACAACTTCTCCCAGGGCTCTATAGTCCTTCTTTATGTTTTCTTACCTAATTGTAATTTGAAAATACACATGTACTCCATCTTGAAGCCTTTGCCTTGGCATGGAAGTGGCGAGAAGTTATCACATGCAAATATGTAACAAGGAAAAAGGATGAATGGAGCTGGCCAAACTTTTTCTAAAATTAGTTTCAAAGACTAACCTGGTTTAGTGGAAGGTATTCCTGCCCATGGCAGAGGGTTTAGAACTTTGACATCCCTTCCACCCAAACCTTTCTATGATTCTTCCAGAGGATTTTTCTCTCTCTTTTTTTTTCCCATAATCTTCACTACAATCACCACAGTAAAGCATGAGAGAAACATGCATTGTCTTCTCTCTAGAGGTAAGTCCGTACAAAGCACTGCCTGCTATTGCTGTCTTTTACCATAGTATGAGCTCTTCTCCTTGTCCGAAAATGCCTGACTTCTCCATAAAACCACATCTTGCCATAAACAAATACTACATGCTATCTCTGTCTAATGGTTTCAGTTGTTCTCCAGGGTTGCTTGTGGCCCTCTGTCTGTGCCCGAGTTGTTTTCCTTGCCATGTGCAGAGGCTTGGAGTTTGCCATGCAGCAAGTCAGTGCCATTCTCCTAAGAGGTGGAGCTTGTCCTCAAGCTAATCTGCCCCATTCCATCATGTGCATAAAAAAGCCATTAATCTCACTCCATGCCTGTAAAAAACTGTGTGGCGATATGCTGCCAGTGTAATAGGTTAGAGGAGATGAGCTGGCCATGGCTTAACCTAATCATACGAACTTACACGCATTCAAGGTACATTGGCACTGTGAGAGGTGCGAGTCTTTCTGCTTAAGGTTAAAGACTATCAATGAAAGGAAAACCACCCAGGTGAGCTGGCACCTGTTTGGATATGACTTGCTCCAGGCTCCATGGGCTAAGAGTTGCCAAGGACCAATAACTGACTGCAGCTGTCTTGATGGATATTTGGTGGCATGGGTAATAACTTTGCTGCGATTACAAACTTGTAATCACATCCAAGTTTTTATTTTCTCATGGTTCTACTTCATGCTGGCCTTTCATAAAGATGGTGGGGATTCAAAGAAGTGGAGATGCAAGTTAGTATAAATACAAAATACGTGGCATAGCAGTATGCTAATATACAGGGAATATATACGAGAAATGACTTACAAAGAAAAGTTGAATAGAAAACCCTTATTTTTCAGAACATTTGTTTATCTATAATCTGTGCTTTTTAAACCTAAAGACCTTTTTCAATTTGATATTATAAGTTTTGCACACAATATTTAACTTCCTAAGAAGCTTAACACTGACAATTACATAAATGATTTATGGAATTTACTGAAAACTGGATAACATCAACTAAGGAAATATTAAGACTTAGTTCTTTTTCTAATGAGTACCCTTCACAAAATTATATTTTCCTATGGTATTGCTGTACTGAAAGTAAGTGGGTGAGTATGATTTGGGTGAGGAGTAGGGGAAAATAAATTCATTATTTTGTACATAATTTCAGCTAAGCTGATTTGTGATAGTCTCATCCAATAAATTTCTTTACTTCAAGGGACAACAGGTTTATAATGTAAGAAACCTATGAGGTTTTTAGGAATTGATGCCTTCTACAGTTTGTTGCTGGTGGAAAGCTTATATGCATTTTTCCCTTTCTTCAATTGGCAATTTTTCAGTTTTACTGCATCCCTGATCCTGCAGAAGGTGTTGTTTTTGCTGTTCCTGAAATATAACAAATGGAAGCTAACTGTAGATATTTAACTGATGAGAGATTTTATTTCTCTGGATTACACTAAACCCTATAATCTAGAATAAAGCAATTGCTTGAAAATTTCTAGCCTTTGAGATTTGGTAAAAATCTATAAAATATCAAGAAATTAATCATACGAAGAGAGTAAATCAAGACAATGCTGAATGTTTTCAATAATATGCCATGTCTTTAAGACAAACTCATGACGTTGGCACATTACTTTGGATAATGCCCAAGGAGTTTCATTAAGATCTGACTTGGATGGCAGCAGGAAAATTGCAAATTGTGTGAAAGACTGGAATAAAATCAGTATTCATCGAAACAGACATGAACTGCTGAATTTGGAAGACATCATATTACAGACCTGTCTTTATTTTCTTCTGTTTTCATACACATGCTTGCATTCCTTACAAACACATACCCAGAGATAATACTTGGCTTAGAGAATGGAAACAGAAGACTATTACCACTAAAACAATAAATAATTTATTTTACTAAGCTTAATAGATGCCAAGGTTAAAGGTTTTCTAAAGAGAAGTTGATGAAAGAGTATAACTAGATTTTCCAGGATATATTAGGTATGTCTTATGTCGACATTGTAAACATTACTCTATCGGTACAAAGAACTTCACACAACTATTTAAGTCAAGTCATTGTCTCAATATGAAGTCCAAGATGCGCAGACGTTCCAGTTTTAGTTTGTATATGTTAATATTTGCTGTATTCATCAGGAAAAGGGGCCCTTTTGTAAAACTTAATTGTTTTGTGAGCTTTATTATACTTAATATTTTAGTATCAAAATAAATGCTCCCTCCTTTAATTTTGTGTTGTGGGAAGAGATCAAAGCTATGGGGAAGAAAGGCATATTTTTTAATGAATATAAGTTACAGGTTTCTGACTTGGAAATCACGTGCACAGCAAGGTAAAAGTGACACAAGGCACAAAGATACTGCTGCCTGTCTCAGTGAGGATGCTGTCGTTTAGCTACAGGTATCCCCAAATTTAGGAGAAGAAGTAGAAAAGACAGCAGTACGCTGACAATCAATATCAGACCCCCCTGCCTCAATCTACTCTCAACTTAGCTCTTTTATTGTGTATTATGCTCATGAGTAAGGGGCAAATTATGAGGAGTAGCAACTTGACAGCCCATCAGAGGACTGTATGTACCAGAGGCTGCTTAAAATGTACAGTGATTAATCACTAAGATTTCGGAGGTATGTTATTTTGTTTCAAAAGACAAACGTTTGCTCTCACAAATCTGTAATGTGCATCCAAGACTCAGTAGCTCACTGTCCCTCCTCATTTTGTTGCATAGGGTAAGAAACTAAGCCTACATATGGCAGGAGCAAAATGGAAAGAGGCAGTAAAGTTACCTGTAACATCAAATAAAAGCAAGAAGCTGCTCTACTTCCATCAAACAAACTTTCTGTGAACAACTGTTCAAACAGGGTTTGAAAAAAAGCATCTCATGTTTGTACAGCAGCACCTGCTTGAGTAGCAGGTTGAGAGACAGTAAGGAAGCTTTGGTGAACTATCTTTTCTGGTTCCTGACTCCCTGATTGGGGCACAGGTACAACTTACCAGGCATCTTACTGCCAAAGTCAAGGATTGACTAGGCAAAATCAGTACTATCTTGAATGTCCCTGTTGCAGGAATGAGTATTGCCTGCATGAGTCAGGAATTCAGCATCCGAGGCTATTCAAGACAGCAATTTGTCATTGCTGCCTTGAGGAGGTTATTGTGAAAGGCCATCAAAAATGGGTATCTGAACAACTGGACATCTGAAAGATGTATTCCCAGATGGCATTTATAGAGGGCTGTTGGATTGATCAGTGAGCAGTCTTCAAAAGCAAACAGTTTTGACAACAACAATGTAGACTCTCAGCACTCATCACCAGCTGAAGCAAAGAAGAGAGCAGTAAGTGTCAAGCAAGTAGCTGAACAGCACTGTGAAACCAGGGAGGATTTTAGTACTGTTTCTTGGGGCTGCTGATAAAATACTTGTTCTTAAGCACTTTTTTTTATTGTCTGCCCTTGAAATCTGCCTTGTATTACCAAATGGAGGAGCTGATGTTCTGCAAACTGTAGTATTTTGTGTGTGCTTGTTCTCTACAGGCAGCAGTGTGCCAAGATGTTGTCTGGAAGCTAAGCCAATATGCAAGAGGGAATACAGTCTTTTGTGGCCAAAGAAAGCACAAACAAATGCTCAGCTTGCAAGAGGGGTAAGAGCTGAGTTCTGGAAACCTACTGCCACTGCTCAGCTTTATCCATTGATTGCTTGGCACCAAAATAATTACCAGTTCTGAGACCAGGCACTAGGATATAGAAATCCCTCCTTTCTGGGAAGTGCCTGTGTCACTGAGATAGCATGTGATGCTTCTTTCAGCTTTCCCTTTCCCTCTGGTTTCTGCTCATTACATTTGGTAGCCAACGTATAAGCCTAATTGTGAGCTATTTATCATATCACAGTTTGTTTGTTTAGATTAATTATTTATGTTTCCACAGTAGTTAACCAAAATCTGATCATATGAATGTAGGCAAGTTGCCAAGACTCATTTAATTAAGAAAATGTTTTTCACAAAGAAAGTAAACTTAATTGCAAGTCAAAGCATTGGTAAGCTATAATCAATGAACAAAGACAATGTTATGTGGTTTGGGTGAGCAATAAATAAATCAGAAACTTATGAGTGCATAATTCATAGCCTACTTCTGCCAAAAAATCCATATCCTTGTATGTTGAATAATTTCAGTACTGATGGACATGATTTTTATGGATTTATGTATTCATTTGTGGGTAATTCATGAGCAGAATCAAGGGCGCAATATATTTCTTTGAATGTTCATGTAGCTGCATTACTATACTATACTATGCTATACTATACTATACCTCTTTGAATCAATCCTCATTTTCAAAGGTAAGTGGCTGCAGCTGCATTTGAAAGAGACATGCTTTGTTAAAAAAAAAGAAATAAAAAGTTGAAGTGGACAATCAGAAGAAAGTAAGAATTTTACTGCTGGGTTATTTTTGCCTGAAAAATGTTAGAAGAGTCCATAATTAATAGTCCCCAAGCAAAAAAAAACAAAAAATGAAAGAAAATGTTCATTGCAGTGTTAATATCCTTTTTCTGTTCATCTTCCTGTAACAGTGCAAAAATTTGCTATTTGCTCTGGCACCATGAACTATTACATTTTTTAATACATTTTTTTTCTCAAGCTTTTAAACTGTAAATTTCTATTCATTTAGAATACAAGAATACAGTTGCATACTAAGAAACAGGTAGAAATATACCAAATGTTCATGCCAAATAACTTTTCCAAAGACATTTGGCTGTCTTTACCAAGTTATTTGTAATTTTAAGTTTCTTCATTATTCAGTCGTACTCATGGGATCATCAAATAATGTGTCACTTAAGCTCATTTCCTGTCATTACAGATTATTTAAATGCAAACATTAAATGAATCTAAACAAAAGCAACCAGCATTTTTTATACACCCTTGTGCTGTGAGCAGCTGACCACAAGCTTTTTGACAAAATTAATAGCTACAGGAGTCTTCAGCATTTGTCATGGGCTATTATGGGTCTGTAACAGCAAAATGGTGTAGGAGTTAGAAGGCTATTGCCTAGCTTGGTTTTGGTTTAAGTTAACACTGACTCTTGTATGGTGTAGGTAAGTACAGAGGTGAAAAAGTGATCATTGTATAACTAACCTGGGACGAATAAGAAGAAGCAGGGCAGTCAAACAGACCTGTATAAAATAACCCTAAGTAGACCCAAAAGCAGACAGAAAAGCGAGTTCTAGCAGAAAACTTAGGTCACTGGTGACTCAGTGCAAAACTTTTCTCAAGTGATGCTGGCAGTGTAAGTATTAGAATCTTGAAGGTTATGGGAAGTGTGAGTGTAACATTAGGAGGTATGGTTAGAATGCAGAAAGCTGGCATATAACTAAAAGAATAAAAGTAATAGTCATTATGAATAATTGGATAATTTGGAATACTTGTTTTACCATCGTTGTAACTGGACTAATATATGTCTTTGCTGTATTAGGCTGCCAAGGCACTAATTAGGCTACTAATACATACATGGCTCTGCATATGACGAGTGTTCTCTTAAGCCAAAATAAATTACATGTGTTTTAATGCATTTAAGTAGTGAAGTATGAATGGAAGTGTGGGCAAACCCTTAAGGATTTGCTGAAAATTTGAGAGGGGGGAGAGTAGAGACCAAGCTGTGGGAAGCTCTTCATTGTTGGCAATGACTAATCAGAAGAACCCTTTTTAAATGTCCTTGGCCAAGAAGGAGTTTTCTTCTTCAGTAGAGGAGGGGATCTCTGAATTACTGAGTAGCCAACAAAGCTCAAGGAGGTAAAAAATGAAACCTTACAGATCTGTAGAGGGGATAAAATGTACAAAGAGGGAACAAAGTTCAAGGAGAGAATCAACTTTTCCACCATACACAAGAGGAAATAAACCCTGCTGTATCAGTATTTCTGAAGAACTGTGCAGATTCACTCTGTTTCATTCACACATGTATGCATAGATGACCCAGTTCAGTTCTGAGGCTTTTGTTCTGGAAGACAGGCTTTTTTCTCTAAAATAAAGTAGAGACCAAAAAGCTGGGTACCAATGGGAGTCATTAAAATGTCTTGTAATGATACTAATTGGGGATGTGTGTGTGGAGCTACCAAAATAAATTTGTAAGTAAGCAAGATGACTTCCGGTTTAGTCGTCTTAAAAATAGTACATCTCAAATTATCTTAGTAACCCAGTGAAGGTAATTATTCAACCAAAACTATACAAAGTCAAAATAACTTTTATAAGAGTTTCAAGAGAAGAAAGAGCCCCCTCAAATTCAGAGTATTTCATATAAGATTATGTTCTCAGACTTTAACATTTCAAGTGCAAGACCTGTATCTAATAGGCAGCCACTACACATACATCTTGTGTGAGGAATGTAAAACCAGCTTTCTAGATCCCAGGTAGGATTTAAATAGTAGAGACAGGGTTTAGATGTAATTTTAAGTGCATATCACAGAAGAGGTTCTAAATTTAATCAGTGTAAAGAACTGTGGCTATAATCCTGTTACTTACTTTTCCCCACTCCACTCCACCCTTGCTTCCCCCCCCCCCAACTTTCTGTGATTTCCTTTACGAAACTGCCATGTTAAATAACATGTTTATTCCATTCAGTTCCTTCAGATTTTATTAATCTTGTTTTAATGAACTGAAAAACAATATAAAAAACTAAGCCACTGATTCAATTGCTACTCTACCTCTTAGATGTGATCTGTTTACTCTGAATATTTATTAACATTTATGTCCAAAGGAGTTTGCAGTGGGCTTCAGTGAGATAAAGATCTAGCTGTAAATGTCATACTTTGTGTAAAAATTGCTGTTACTATTCTGATCAAACCAGTGGTCTTTTCTTTGTACACTCAGAGACAGGTTTTGCAAAGCAAGAGAAAATCATCTAAAATATCTTGCATATAACTAGTATGTGATATTTTATAAATACTTTAATTGATTACCCATGATGTTGGATTTTTCTAGTTTTTCTTGTAATCTTCATCTACTTTTGTATCCTTTTACCAGTTGTTACACTGCTTCATCTTTTGACACCAACCAGAATTTATGGGTTTAGGCGAATCTGAAATTCAGTCCAATTCAATATATATGGATAGGCCATAGAATGTAAACAGGTAATCACAGAGCTGAAGAATTCTCCATTCACTGAGGGTATATTACAAAAGGGATTGTTAATGTTTTATGCAAGAAAATAATTTGGGCAAAAGGCAATAATACAAACAAGGGGAGTTTTGAGTTAGAATTTATCTGCTGAAGAATGAAAGACAGTTGTATGGATTGCTATTTACATAGCAAGAGAGAAAAAATCCTGCTACAAAAAAAAAAGACAACACTTTTTTTTTTGTTTACTTGCTTCTAGAATTCTTTCTTCTATTTAATTTTGATTCTTCTCCTTTGAAAGTAAACTATTCTGGTTTAGGTTTTATAAATTAAGGAACAGCTGTAGACTTCTACTGCAATATTTAAAAATTAATGCAGTGATATGTTTACCTGTGTTATCATTGTGATAGAAATAGAAAAGAGTGTTCTTCAAAAGCTCAAATGTGTGTTTGGCCCTGAGGATACTACTGTTAATTATGCCAGGAGAAAAGTAACATCAAGAGAGAGGAATCTGAATTAAAAATGAAGTATTATAATATAATTAAGAAACTGTAGAACTATGGAAATAATCTGGGTTAATAAGCAGTTCAAGAGGGTCTACTCAAGGTCTGCAACCGTATGTATCTTGGACTATTTCAAAATTACTAAGTGAAGTTCAGTTCTGTACTTCTTGCAAAGAAGAATGAGAAAAGATGCTCCAATTCAGGTAGTAATACACAGTAATAAAAGTAACAAAATTTAATTCTGAGCTGGTTTTTTTTTGTCTGTCATGTATAAGACATTTGTCATTTGTCACTCATAGAAAACAGTACATTATAGTTTCATCTATAATGACATATTTAAACATGATTCTAAAATTCCAACTGTGGTTTCAGAAACTAACATTGCAAGGCAAGGAGAACTAAAGAAGAGTCCTCACTATGAAAAGCATTTTTGACTTCTTAAATGTCAGTGGGCAAACCACTTATCTCTATTTCCCGCTGTACTATCAGGCTTAATTTTATTAAGGGATTGCTATTTGGACAAATAAACCAGGATTTTTGATTAATTAAACTAACCTCAGGGCATAGTTAATGAAATTGGGTCATGATACTTGCTGCATTAACTAGTACAGGAATTAATCTGTTCTGAGTCAATGCCTACAATTTTATGTTTGGGTGAGAATAGGAAAAAAAAATCAATAACAGTTTATGTAAAATGAAAATACATTAGTTTAGGCTGTTTAAATTAGTTACAAAATAATGTTAAATAGGATGACTTACTGGGCCAGTCATATGATTCAAAAGGAAAGGACCAATCTATTTATTTTGCGTGTGTATCCTATATATGTACCTAATCTGAAAATAAAAGCATATATATAGGTACATATGTACTAATCTGAAAAAAAAAAAAAAAAAAAAAAAAACACAAAAATGACAAAACCTTTTCAATTTATTGTCATGACATATGAGTCTGTGGTTCCACAATGAGAGCAATCTGATGATAGCACGTGATTAAGAAACCTCCATACCCATCCTGCATGTCCTTGTGCCACAGCAATTTTGTTTGTACTGCTGTACACCACATCCCATAACACTGAAAATTACCTAGCAAAGGAGAATGAGCTGCTAGGGGAGTGGTAGAACAGAGAATCTCCAAAGCCAGTATTACTAGTAAATCCTTCATAAATTGAATCTTAAAATATTTATTTGAGTCCCAGGAAATGGAAGTTTTGTGATGCTGTAGATAAAAAAACAGACAGCCAAGCCAAAATAACCCCTAATATTCCATCACATCTTGAGTTTACCAGCTATGACTACACAAGCAGTAAAGTAATTAGTATGGTCCAAAAATATGGTGCAGAAATAAGTGTGAGGACCTTACACCTATACAATATGTGTTTCTAGGAGAGTAATTTTTTGTCGCCTCTCCAGATCTGAATGCTCCAGCAGTTGGAGAGCACCTTTCAATTTGTTTCCAGCCAAAATATCATCACCTGGATAAATACCTAAAAGCATTTTAAGCACTCTTAGACCACTCCAGAGTACTGACCCAAGCATGATAAATCAAAAGATTCACTTCAGAAGTGAATCCAAACTAAAGCTCTAATGTAGATGTATATTTTTTCTTCCAACTCTCATGAGAAAGTATCCAAAGATCTTACAATTTGCTTAGGGCTTTCCTCTAAGGTAGGAAGGAAGATCCACAAGCACAATTCCATGTGGTTAACAGCACACCAGTGAGAACTAACAAACATGTTCAATAGCATCTAATTTCAAAGACCTTTGATAAATATTAAATACATTAGTAAGCCTCTAAGCTTGTCTGAAAGTAATGATGACCTAAAAGCCAGATTTGTGCTTCCTTCTATTAGGAAGAGAATTCCAGAGAAGAAGGGGCTGCCTTCTGTCCTCTCACTGTTATGACATTTGACCATAGGTTACCTCCATTTTTCCAAGTGCTTCATAAAAAGAGTGAGATGGACCGATTCTGTTACTTAATGGTTCTCAAAATTGGGCAGGTTAATGAAAAAGCTGGAAACCAGGTCAGTGTGTTGGGCTATAAATTTTAACCAGCTGTCGTGGTTTAAACCTCTATAACTCATGCAGTCACTCTCTCACTCCCCTCTCTTTCTTCCCCCCAGTTCCCAGGGGTATGGGGAGGAAAATCAAAAGAATGCAACTCCTATAGGCTGAGATAAGAGCAGTTTTTAATAACTAAGGTATAACACAAACCACTACTGCTACCACCAATAATAATAATGACAAGAGAAATAGAAGGAAATAATATACAGTTGCTCACCACCTGATACCAAGCCTGACCACATAGTGCATCCCTACCCTTACGAGTTTCTGCTCTCCGTTTTTACATCCTGGGCATGATGTGCTGTGGTATGGAATACCTTTTTGGCCAGTTTGGGTCAGGTGTCCTGTCTCTGCGTCCTCCCGACTTCCCCTCCTCCCTGGCAGAGTATGAGACTCGGAAAGCCCTTGGTCAGACCAAAACATTCTAAGCTGTAACTGAAAACACTGGGTTTTATCAGCACAGTTTCCAGGCCCATAATCCAAAATGCAGTGCTGCACCAGCTACCAAGAAGGAGAAAAAGGAGAAAAATAACTGCTACTGCTGAACCCATGACACCATGTAATAGAAAAAGATTTTTAATAAACTTGCTACTCTTTTCTATATTATCTGCAGCTTGTGTTTTGTTATAATTTTAAAAAATTGATACAGAATTGAACAGATGTCACCATTCTGAAAAAATTATGAGTCACCTCTTGAGGAACTTCTGAAAAATTACTTCTCCATACATCTGTGCAGTAGCTATAGGGTACCAATTAGGCAACATGTCTGTCTGGATTAATTTAGCAGGAATTTACATGATCCATGCATTTATTTACAGTGAGTCAGACATCTGCACTTTTACGAATTTGTTTGTGTGATGTAGTAATTCATCAACATTTTTCCTGTCACTGGGATTTTCCCAATTTATTTATGTAACTGCCAACATCAAAGATTATTCCTGAAATAAAAGATCATCCCATTTCAGAGGAAAAAAACATTAAAACATCAAAGTTTACTAAGGATTCAGTACATTTTATGTTCATTTTTAGTACCTGGCAGAAATGCCTCACTAGATCAGAATTTTGAAGCTTTTCCAAAAAGGAACACTTTGCCTTACAGAAATATAAAACAATTACTGCTTTCATAATTAATCTGTTAGGTAAATATTTTACCTGAAAGAGTTGTCAACCTGTGCCAAGTGATTTGATATGCCCATAAGCATTTGTTTAGTTTAAAACTGAGGAAAATTCTGGAATACTGAATACATCTTTGATCTCAAAAGTGTACTCTTCACAACAAAACAGGGGCCTCAGTGTATCCTTAAAGGTATTTCAAGATTCAGCATCAAGACAGTTTTCTTAAAGAAAGATCAAATACTTTTGTTAAAAGAATTATAAAACAAAAAAAATCACTACTTTTGTTTAATGTAAATACATCTAGCATAGTCAAGTATATTTCTCTGTTGCATCATGAAATGACGCCTCAACCCCAGTTCCAACACATCCAGTATGGTAACCTGATTCATGAGGTTTTGCCCTACTTGTATTTCAGGGCCATGTAAATCCAAGACCTTCAAGGCAAACTATAACTAAAATTGTTTTGATTCCCTAACCCATTTCTTTGTATTTGAAGATGTTCTCATTTGTTGAAAGATCCAACTTTTACCTCACTGAGGTCACTAAGAAATAAGTAAAATCTGAAACCAATGATCAACTGCTATTTTCTTTAAAAAGTTTTGGTGGAATCTAATATTTTCCTTCAATATCAGAAACCAGCAATACTGGTCCATTCTACTTCAATCTGTCAATCTACTCCATTATGATCAGATTGTGAAACGGACCAGATCTTCAGAAGTAACCTCTAACCATCAAGCTCTTTTGTGTGTACCATTGGTAGTATCTTTGTTTGAATCTGCAAATTGTGTTCTGAACTGAGAAGTTTTGTATCTAATTTATGCTATTACTATTCTGAGTAAGTGCTAATGCTGGACATAAAAAGCATTGTGGGAGCTTTGTTTGGAAACCCAGTGTAGGCATAATGTTATAGATTATGCACTTTGCATTAATATTAGAATTCCTTATGAGCTTTCTATTATTTATCCTGAAATATACCTTTCCTTGAGAGGAAAAAAAAAAAAAAGAAAAAAAAAAAGGCATGAACAGACTGCTCCTACTTTGAAATTCCAGTGTTATTGTTGAAAATTACTTTTGGGCATCTGTGTTCATTTGATGACATTATCACAGTTCAGTGTGAATTACAATTTGGATCTAAAATCTAAGAACCAGTCACCATTATTCCCTTTTCCACAACCTGCCTAAGCTGAAGTAGTATATTAATTTGAATAAACTGAAAATAATGTTTCTTGCAGAAATCTACACTAAATTATATAAGATAAAAAAACCCTAGATATGATAAAAAAAACACCATTATTTTTTATCATATTAGCTAGCATAGCCAAATAATAACCCTAAGCAAGACTGCATTTGTGATTTAGGCAGGTATTTAGGATGGAGATACTAACCCATCTAGCTCCCATTGCATGGTCAGGCCAGTTGACAATGAGAATTGCAGCCCCTCCAAGAGCTTTCCATCCTTCAGGAATACATGGCATCCTGATATATTCAGGTGGGATCATAACTATAATTTTAGCTATGAGTAAAACTGGCACTAAAAAAGAGAATGTATGTGCAATCTCTGAGCCTTGCAATCTTTCACTATGGCAGAATACCTTTTAAAAAAACACTGTCGTGTTTGCAGAGGACAAAGGAAGCAGAAAATACCGGGGTGTTGGGGGTTACATTTTTTCCTTTTCGTACGGGATGTTGCCTCTGCTTCTCATGATGATGACAATACTTAATCTTTTTGGCAGCATAATAACATTTTTCTCAGTGCTATTACAAGTAGAAACGCTTAATGATGAACATAGTATCAGTCAGTGACAAAATCTTTAGGCCTCTAGCAACAGACTGCATTCATTTTAAATCTATTTCATTTGGTAGGTTTAGAATCAGTGAAAAACATTTAAAAGTGGTCACCTAACTAAAAAACACTTCTGTTTTCCTCTACTTTCAGCCTGTTCTCTAGTGTAGCAAAAATACATATTTTTTTGCCTGAGAAGATTTGCAGGGAGTTTACTTTTCCCCTTTGGTACACAGAAGCTCAAGTAAACAACATATGTAATATCTGACCTTCTGTGCACAGATTCCCCAGTGTGCCCTGAATAAACCAAAAAGTCTAACCCTTTTGTATTTGGATCCCTCAAAGTGCATGGATATGCCGCAAGTCAATCAATATAAAAATATTTCAATTAATTCAGATTATTTGAAAATTAAATAAAAGAAGTAAAATCCACAGATTTCTTACACTTTAGAATTTGTAATGTTTTTCAGAAAGGTTTGCTCAAAATCAGTTTTTCATTGCAGAAAACAGTAACTGCAACTGTCTCAAAGCACATATTTCACTTGCCTATCACTTTTCTAAACTTCGAACTTTGAAGAACATTTTCCTAGACCTAGTGTCTTACCACAGGCCTGTTATTTCTGTTTAAACATAAATTAACCAGTTTGTAGAGCACTGTGAAAAAGAAGTAAAATATGTTTCTCTCACACTAAAAACCAAAACAAATAATCCAGGGTTTTTTTTTTTGTTGTTTAACAGAACCACTCCTGCTGCTTCTGGTATCAACTGCTTAACGTTGGCATGGAAAGACCTCTGGCTGTGGGAAAGTGCCTCTGCATGTTCTAGTAAACATTTGCTTTCAGTTGATTAATTCACAAATCACAGACTGGTTATATACAATAGGTTTGCTTCACACAGTTTTGCTAGGTTTGTAATATATGAAGGTTATCTCCTATCCTGGGTAATGAAGTTATACTGCAGGTGCACAGATCTGAGGAAAATCTTCAGCAGGGGTCTTGCTGTTGATAACATTTGTCAAAGAAAATCCATCTGCTGCAATGCAGGCTGTGAGGTCTACAGTAACTGAGTGAAAAACCCCCTTTTCCCTTCTTCCCAGGAAGCCTCTTTTGGGAGTCCCATGGATGAGAGCTGTTTTTGTGACCCTTTGCTCAGCAGCAATACTTTTCATCATTATAGTGTGGGGGCCTGGGTGCTTGCTGGAGATGCTTCCTGGCTTGACAGCTGTCTGCAAGCATGACCACACAAGCCAAGTCTCATTAGGGACTATGCTTGCGTTATGGGAATAAATACTTCTGTCCTTAAAAATGTAGGAGGAGTTTAATTTTATCTTTTGTAATCAAAGTTACAAGCTTTTATTCAGCTCTAAGTATAGTGACTTTCGACAATGTAACTGAGCACTCTGGATATTAAGATTTTTTTTGTTTTTATTATTTCTATTATGGTAGTCTATAGAAGCTTCCAATCCTGTACATAAGAAAGTTTTAATACACATCACATGGGAAAATGCTGCTCTTGAAACTTAAAAAAAAAAGGCAGGCAGACTTGGGAGAAAAAGTCTTGGCAGACAGAACTTTCAATAAGCTCTTAATTGACTTAGGATAAGAAGTCCATTAATAGTGAAAGGCTTACGCATTTTTGGAAATTACACACGTGACAATTTCCCTAAGGTTAAACAGAGGGACAAAAAAAGTGTATCCAAATCTTGAAACAGACATTGAAATAATAATTTAAATGGAAAAGTATTCATATAGTTCGCATATTATCTGAAAACTCACTTTCAGGAAGCCAGCTGTCCTTAATGAATTATAGGTATGACATTAGCTAAAGGGGTGCTATCCTTATCTCTTTTTCTTTCGCCCATGTGACCTATAGAAGTCATAAACATCTTGTACAGAAGCTTCTACAAGGCTATTCCCAGATAATCCTTCAACATAAACCCATCTGGGTTTATGGCAGCTTTGTACACCTGGAGCTGGAATAGAAAAAGCAACCTTTACATTTCTGACCTGTAATCCAATCCTGCAGCAAACAAAGATAAGTGCCTGCCAGTGAGTAACATTTGGTGCTCTTTGCAGTTCTTTTTTCCTTCTGTAGAACAAATCAGCAATCCAAGAGTTCTGCTTTTTCTTAGTATTCCTTCTTCTATCTCAACACATAACATACACAGTTATATGAATTAGTTACTGAAGTGATTGATAACCTTTTTAGGCATCTGTTCTGATATACTGGGGGCTGGATCTCAGAGAAAACTGTCTACAAAATCAGCTTAAACATGTTTAAGGCAAAGGTAAAACTCAATCTTGCATGCATCAGCTCATCCCTATGTAAAATATATCAGAAAGCTAACAAAATTATCTCTTAACAGATGAAGTAGTGTCTGTGACTTGTAAAACTCTTAAGCCTACGGTAGCAGAATAATTGAGTAGATACAGAGAATGCTATGTTCTGAAACTAATGTAAAATTCTAAGGAAGTGATTTAAGTATAGCATTATTAAAAAAAAAAAAAGAAAAAGAAAAAGAAAAAAAAAGACCCTGAATACCAAAAAAAAACCCCTCAAAATGTAAGTTCAAATCTTTCAGTGTTTTATATAAAGAATTACTTACATTTAGAGATAATTGTCATAAATAGAAGAAACAGAGAAACAGAAACAACATGCAAATTACCAAGTAACCTAAAAAAGAGTAATCATAAAGCACCTTCAATGTGAATTCATTTTAACCTCAGTTTCTCAGCACCAGGATGCCTTTGCTCACACTGGGATAGATGCCACGCAAGAGATTATTGCTCTTTGTCATGCTGTCTCACAGTCAGAGCTGGGGAGGCTCTATAGTAATGCTCAGAGTACTGCAAGGTTTAAGGGGGGGTTGGGGAATGAGGAGGAAATATACTAGCACTAAGGAAAACCATCATTTTTTAGTTTTACAACAGTGCTCAGGAAGAGGAAGAATGAAATCCCCAGAGAATATGCCAACAGGAATACAGAATGAGTTAGAAATGAAAGATCAGATACAGTTACTGCAGCTCTGTGACCAAACTGTATCTGTAATCCCACAAAAGCAAACAGGCTCATAGGTGACCTTTGGAGAAAACAAGTAATGGAAATCACAAACAGCAGATTGAGATGTGGAAAGACTTTAAGAATACTGAGATTATAAATGAATTCTTTTGTTGATACTCTGGACACAATTAGGAAGTGACAAATATTTCTGAGATCATCTGTTTAAATACTTGGATCTCAAGAAGTCTTAAATACAATGAAAAAAAAATGCACCCATTCAGAGAGTACATTAACTTTTTTTGTCCGTTTTACTGTTACTACTTTTTATGATTATTCTTAGGACTGCAACAGACCCATCAGTTATTGAATTTATTTTCTGTCTGCCATTTGAAATCATAAATAGAATGACATAGGCAGTTTAAAACAGCAAACATGACAACAAATTTGTTAGGTTTGAAAGAAAGGCACAAGCACTCCCATTTCCTTTCAAAATGTTTAGCTGTTCTCTGCTTTCTCTGTCCACCAGCTTGCTCTAATCACTTACTGGCCCTTATACTGGAAAAAAGTTGTTGCAAATTTAGGTTTAGGTGTCCGATTAAAACCACTGAGTAGTAAAGCACAAGTGCTACTTAGTTCTAATGTGTATAAGACCAAAAGAAGAAGAAATTGAGTGCAGTTTTATAGTCCATGATTTAGAGTGTCATGCTATGCAATTTCATGGCACTTTTTAATGTTACATTCCACAGGAACATAATGTGCAAATTTCAAAATCAGTACAAAAAGTTTGAAGGTTCAAAGCATATTCAGTGCTCAAAGGGGACATGATGTGAATGTTTCACTGATGTTTTTGACTATGCTTTGGTATCTCTCATTAGTCAAAAGAATGTTTAAATACAGGGATGCAGTCATATATTTTTTTTAAATATAATTGAATTATTATTCTCTAAATTGTTTCTTTCACTGAGGATTATGTACAACTCAGCAGTTTGTGGTGCTTAGAATTTTTAATTTTAGAGCATTAACTGCTTCACAATAGGACATGCCTTTAACAAAATTTTGCCTTTCTTCTTTATCAGTGCACAGGGGAATGCCAAATCTTCTAAAATATGTAGCTTTCCAAGAAGTAATTTATGGATGCTGTTCTTGTATTTTGTAGTTCAGAGTGTAGACACATCTCCACTGTGGAGAAAGTAACCTCAGTGAAAGGTTTTTACATATTATCTTGAAATCACTGTGGCAAGTTTTCATTCTGCTTCAGCCATCTAGAAGCTTGGTATCTCTTCCAGGCCTATCTAAGCCTTCTTGATAGCCAAAGGAGAAGAAGGCACAGTAAGTGCCAAAGGTTTGAGGCTCATTAGAAGTTGGTAAGTTTGCCAGGTGTTGACAGAGACTCTAGGTGGTTGCTTTGAGATATCTAAAGGTAGATTGGATTCACCACTGTAATATCCCTTCTCTGATAATGGATTGAGCTGGGGAAAAATACAGGTCACAACCAGAATTTCTCAGAGGCCTCTTCAGTCATTAAGCTGTTATTAATAAAATCAAGATGCTCTTATTAATAGCAGGCAGCTACTCACACAGCATGTGCACTTCTTCACCAGCGCATTTGCACACTCAGTCAGTAACCTGCTGGTGCACAGCAGAGAAGACAGCCCCAGCTGCTTGTTCAGAAGCACAGAGTTAAGTTATTCTGTACCAGATAGTAGAAAATAGCCCTAGTAATACAAAAGCACCTTTCAGTCACAGATAACTCTCATGAAAGAAAGACAGAAGCCTACACTTTTCTATTCATATATGCAGCGTATACATATACTGCCATCTATTTATTATCCAGACAAATGCCTGATCACAGCTTGATGTTTGACAATATCTTTCACAGCAAATATTATATAAATAGCATGCAAGATTAATGATCCGGCAATCATAGCCTATATCAGCTGGCCTAAACTCATTTTTCCTCCTCAGTCTATATACCAGTTGTAATGATTTTGCAGAGGAGTACTTTGGAAGGGTTATAGGGTGAACGCAAAGTTCAAGCACTAAGATTTTCCTTATGAGTCTGCTTCTCACTTGCTGATATGGACACAGCCACTGTGCTTTGCTTAAAACCACTCTGCACTGCAAAATATTTACATTCTTAACAATCTCATTATGATTTATTTCCTGTCATTATCAAAGTTGCAAGCCATGTCTAGTAGATATCTGCCTTGCACACTGACCTGCTTGTTCAGCAGCTGCTTTTTCAGGTCCCTAAACTAATGTAAGATAATAGGCATGATAATCCAGGAGGAGGGTGTAATTATTTCTTGAGCATAAAGAAACCTATGCAGAATTTGCAGCAGAGATCTGACATTTCCAAAATGCTTTGTCACAGAGGGTTTTAGATCTTTATATTTCTTCTTTGTCATAGGCTTTAGCATGACCTCACTGAGTAATTTTCTATGGAATTGTCTTCCCTCTTTTCTTTAAATCCCTTTCATTTAGTTTGTTCTCTGAAACTGTATTTTTGTTTTCTCTATATATGTCTTATGTTTCTGTCTTCATGAGTTCTTGTGATGCCTGAGTTAGAATATAACTTACCTAAGCAACAGCTTAGAGATTCAGATGGTCTTTTGCAGTTGAACAAAGATGGAAAGAAAGTAATTTCTAAGGTGGAGTTCATCTTTTCTTAAACAGACATTTAGAAGTAGTCAAATTATGTTTTTAAGATTAGCAGTTTCTCTGACAAGTGGGTGACTGAGTAACTTAGGGGAGCCATCTCAGAGGTCAAGCAAGTACATACCTGAAAGTAGATGATATATATCCAACCAAGTTTGGAGAACCTTCAAGTTTCACAAATAAATTCTGTGAAGAAGTGCTGTTGATGCTGATGCATCTGAAATCATTCCTGAGGATAGCAACTTCCCTTGATTGCAGCTGCAGCTATCTATATACAGCCTGCTGCTGTTCTGGGCCGTGCTACTTCTGCACAGAAAACTTGCGCTTTGCTTCTTTGTATGCTGTTCAAGTCTGAACATTTTAACAATCTTCCTTACAGCAGTTCTATTTAGAGGCAGGACACTGATATCACATCTACTCTATTAATTGTCTTTTGCCAAAATTGCTAAGCTGTAGTATTTTGTGCACTTGCTGGAGTAAATGACTGTGTGGAGCCTGATTTTCTGTTCTGCAGCACACTCCTCCTTTTTACCTTGCCAGAACATGCAAACCAAGCTGAGTGAATTGCTCTGGCTTCTAATTCATGGTGGTATAGTGAACTTATATCAGCCTCTTCTCATGTCACTCTTAGTCTTAGGCTACTGAGGTCCATTAATACCTGATTCCAAGCAGGACCTAAAGATTCATCAAAACTGGATGTCAAACTCAATAAAACAAAAATCTGTTGTAAGTATTTCAGATGCTTCTTATCTTTTCCCCTACATGAATTTTAAATTAGGATCTTTCAAAAACTTTATTCCTGTTAGGAATGCAATGATCTCCAAACTTGTGTGGCACAGTCTGGTAACTTGTTCTTCCTGACCTAATTGAAGGTAGTTAAATGTCTCACAGCCAGCAACTTCAAAACATGTATTTATGCTATTTCTTTTTGTGACTCCTCTCACTTTCATGAAGAGCTATATCAGTGGTTTTTTTTTCAGGTCCTTATTTCACCTGCATTCCCAGTACAGTATATGAATTTTAAATGGCTTCCACATTGTAATTGCTTTTTCTTCTGTGCCAACATTTCAAGATGCTTTCTTCTGTATCTGCCCTTTCCACTTTTGCTGTACTATCACAGTTAGTAAGGTTTTTTTGAGGTGTTTATGAGTGAAAAGGGACTCTAATATATGAAAGTTAAGCTACCAACACTGATGGCAAGCTTTTGAAATGGGAAGATTGGTGGAATATATCTTTGTATATTACATCTTGTGTAAACCAGGAAACTAATTTTGAGAGGCCATTCAAACACTTTAGCTATATATTGCCTTCTCAGGTCCCTGAAGCTGCTGAAGCTTACTTTCAAAAAAAATCCATTATCCTTATATTCTATGCACGATTAAACAAAAATACCAATTGTTATGTATCTATGCATTATAAATACTTGAGGGATTATTTCTTAGCACAGTGAAGTGAAAATACTTAAATCTGGTAAAATACGGTAGGTCTATGCCCTAAGCAGCTCCAAAATATTAAGCCATTTTATTTTACTCCAGAGGGATAATGTTCACAGCTCACTAATGTTCTTATATTCCTTTACCAGAAAATTAAGGTTGTAAGTATTGGGGAGCCTATTGCTGGTTTTGTTATTGCTATACGTTTGTGTTGGAAATAATTCATTGGCTAAAGTACAATACAAATCTTATCCCACATATCATGCTCAGGTTTTTAAAAATATGTAATTACAACACTATAAAATTCTCTGCAGAATTTTGCTTTGCACTGTGTTTTAGTTTACTTTGTTTTACTTCAGAGCTGTGTTCCTCTGGTTTATAATCAACATATATAGATTTAAAAGTAAATCAGTATAATGCTTTCTAAACATATTTCAAGTTTTCTTACATTTAATTTTTGACTGCTTGTACTACAATCCCTATAGTCTTAAAGGATCCCAGTAGTTCAGATGAATATGAAAGTTGCTACACTTCTGGCAACTCTTTATAGACCCCTGGCTATATCTATACTAACAAATTACATCTGCCAAGTACTATCCTCTGGCACTGAGGCTGTTAGCAAACAGCAATTAAAAGTATAGCCTCAAAAACTGGAGGGGAGATGGCAGAGTTACACTTCTTCCAAATACTCATAAATTCTTTGGGGGATCTGTTACTTAACCTGGATCAAAAGTCTGCAAAAATCTGGTAGTTGGTTGTCTACTGGCACCGTATAGAGATCCAATGCCCTGGAATATTTCCTGATGCTGGTACGCATGTGACCTCTGAATCCCCAATCAGGAATTGTTCTGCTGTAAATACATTGGTCTCTTTCCTGGCTTTGACAAATTATTCACATCAGTCTCTTAATTTCTGTTTAACCTCCTTCTTACGAGGGCTGTCACATGGCTGTGTAACATAGAAATGATTTTGCTGCGGCCAAATCCATTATTTTCAGAGATTTTTCATATCTTTCCAGAGCTCTTCTAATCCTTGCTTTGTCAGCTTTAAGATTTCTGGAGAAGCTATAGATGGCAGGATAGCATCTATTTTCAGAAATCTCTGCTCTATGCAAGAGTGGTACATACATGCAGTACTGGTTTAGCAGGAGAGTGTGAGCTCAGATATTTCAGCACCTCATATAGTCACATGTTAAAACTTAAGTCAGAAGCAGGTATTAAAAGCTCTAAAAATAGGGATTTAAATTGAAAGAGTGAAATAATTCTAATCACAATCAGGCAAATATAACTCTGGCAGTGCAATTAACTTTTTTCAGTGTGTACACCTTGCCCTGACATGTCATGATGCTGGACTCAGTGCTAACATGTGCCATCCATGCTTAGCAAAGGGGAAAACCAAAACACAGTAGGACTTTATTGAGAGTTAGGAAGTTCCCAAAGGGATGGACCCTACTGCTGCCTAAATAAGACCTGCCAATGCTTTTAAGTGAATTTCTATAGAATAGTCATACAGGTTCCAGTGAAATACATTTCCTAGTGACATAGGCAGCTAACCTCCATTTATGAAACAAAATAAATGCTGCTGTTAGGCTACCGAGGATGTCACCTCAGTATTATTAGCGGTAATCAGTTATGAAAGTAGGGGAAAGTACTGAAGAAAAAATGTGAGAATTGCTCACATAACTTAAATTGCAATTTATTTTACTACTTTGAGCATACTGTCATTGGATGTCTGTCTAACACCTGAGGTCAGCCTACTTTCTAGGATGGCTGAGCTCTACTAGTGGCACAAAAATATTCGAATTTTTATTCTTACATTATAAGTAATGAATAATAGAACCTATGTTCTATAGGTATTGAAAATAAAAGACAGACTAGAGACAACATAAGCCCTCTCCAGAAGCCATCAGGAGAACTGGCTAACCTGGACTTGGAGAAGGTTGAGGTTCTTAACGACTTCTTTGCCTCAGTGCTCACTGGCAAATGCATTGAACACACCACCCAAGTCTGGAAGGGAGGTGCAGGGACTGTGAGAATGAATACCTTGGGCCCACAGTAGGAGAGGATCTGGTTCGAGACCATCATAAGAACCTGAACATGCACAAGTCCATAAGACCTAATGAAAACCCATCTGTGGGTCCCGGAGGAGCTGGCAAATGAAGTTGCTAAGCCACTGTCCATCATATTTGAAAGATCACAGCAGTCAGGTGAAATCCTCGACTGGAAAAAGGGAAATATATCCCCCATTTTCAAGAAGGAGAAAATGGGTGAGCCAGGGAACTACAGACCAGTCAGTTGTGCTTCTGCGCCTGGCAAAAACTTGGAGCAGATTCTCCTGGCAGGCATGCTAAGGCACATGAAAAACAACAACGTGGTTGGTGACAGCCAACATGGCTTCACTAAGGGGAAATCTTGCCTGACCAATCTGGTGACCTTCTATGATGGGGCCATGGAACTGATGGACAGGAGTAGAACAGTTGATGTCATCTACCTGGACTTGTGCAAAGCATTTGACGTTGTCTCACACAACATCCTTGTCTCTAAATTGGAGAGACATCAATTTGATAGGTGGACCACTCAGTGGATAAAGAACTGGTTAGAAGGCCATACACAAGGAGTTGTGGTCAATGGCTCAATATCCAGCTGGAGACCAGTAATGAGTGGTGTCCCTCAGGGATTGATGTTGGGATCGGTCTTGTTCAACAACTTTGTCAGCAGCATGGACAGTGGGATTGAGTGCACCCTCAGCAAGTTTGCTGATGACACCAAGTTGTGGTTTGATTGATGCACTGGAGGGAAGGAATGCCATCCAGAGGGACCTTGACACGCTTGTTAGGTGGGCTGATGAAGTTTAAGAACGTCGAGTGCAGTGTCCTCCACTTGATTCAGAGCAATCCCAGGCACAGCTAGAGGCTGGGCAGAGAAGAGATTCAGAGTAGCCTTACAGAGAAGGCTTGAAGGTGTTGGTCAATGAGAAAATGAACATGAGCCGGTAGTTTGTGCTTGCAGCCCAGAAAGCCTACCGTATACTGGGCTTCATCAAAAGGAGCGTGACCAACAGGTCTAAGGAGGTGATCCTACCCCTCTACTCTGCTCTTTTGAGACCTCACTTGGAGTATTATGTACAGTTCTGGTGTCCTCATCATAAAAAGGGCATGGAACTGATGGAACAAGTGCAGAGGAGGGCCACGAGGATGATTAGGGGACTGGAGCACCTCCCGTATGAAGATGATACAGTTGGGGCTGTTCAGCCTGGAGAAGAGAAGGCTGAGGTTCAGAATGAGCATCTAGTCTGAAACTACACTAGGAAGCCCTAGAGGAATAATTTTTGTATGCGCTCTTTAAGGCTTGGTTCTCTCTAGCATGTGCACTTCCTGTGACAGACTAAAATCCCTTCTGTGGTAATGCCATTCTAATCCTTTATACACCAGATAAGAGACACGTTTTTAAATACATATATGTACACACACATATTTAAAATATATTTGATATATAGACTTGAAATACAAATATGTATTTCAAATTCAGTGAGCATATTGAATATATTAAATATACATTTATAAAAACCTCTCTATATATTTACAAATTTATATTTCCCACATAAGTAGCAACATTTATTTATTCAGCTTCTTGTATAGTAGGTGTATATTTCTTAACAGACTCAACAGCTGGTCTATGGAGAAGAGGAACACTGTGATTAATGCTATTTATAAAGAAATATTAGACAGCAACTTTTTTCAGTGAATGCCCTTGGCTAATTTTTGAACGTATCTCTCTTTTCAACTGTGGGATTTTCTTTAAAAGAATAATATGAAAGCAACAAATTTTCAACCTATGGAGCTCATGGCTGAACACCTTCACCTGAAGCAGTAACTCAGAAATATGGCTGCAATGAGATTCCTAACTCCCACCCATTCTCTAAAAATAAAGCAAACAAGACATAGTTATGAGCATGCATTTTAAGCAGAGAATAGAAGAAAGCAACAAACATATAGAAAAGAATAGGGAAACTTCTCAATAGAATTTGAACAGAATGCATTATTCCTGATGAGTGATTTCTACTTCTTCTGTCTCCAAGTCTGACACCCAATATGTTCTCCTGTTATTCATATACTGCTTCTTCACTTCTCCCACACTAGTCCATGCTTTTTGGCCCTTCCTTTCCTTGCCTGCAGAAAACTGTCATGGACATTCCATGCTCTGCCTAGCTTACACTTCTATTCCCACCACTGTTTTGTGTCAAGCTGCCACAGTAAATTCAGATTGGTAGCATGACTTTTTTACAAAATGGTTTAGCTACATGTTTTTGGGAATACAATTTATTTATTAAAATATAAGTTGTTGCAATATAATAAGCTAAATTCAACAACTGAATAAGATGTAATGAAATTCAGATCACACTGTAAGGCTGAAACGCTTATGTTCCTGAAAATAAAATTTGATGGGTGGTTTTGGTGACCATTTTGAAAGCAAGCCTGATTTTATTCTATTTAATATAATCCATAAATCTATGCTTTATACACAAATATTCATTATTTGCAGTGACAGTTTTTAGAGAGATAAATGATTTTATATCTCATTACTTATGGAGTCCTCCCTTTCATTATGGCAAGGAACACAGGCAAAAAAAGCCACAAGAAACAGCACCTCCATTGAAGCCAGGATTAATTAGCTGCTTTATTGCTTTGTGGAAAAGTAGGATTGAGCAAAACTGGAGTCCGGGAAAAAAAAATCCTGAATGACTAATGAGGTTGTCTAACAGCCTTGTATTAAGCAAAGCAGTCATCTAAGGTTCTTCTTAGAAGAAGAACATCTTGTGTTCCAAAAAACTGTGGAGGACAGGTTAGAAAGCACAATGGGCTTCATCCACTGCATTTTGCCCCAGACTCACAATAAGAAATTAAGACAATCGGGGATAAGTTCTCCCCTTCCAAATAATTAATTGAGTGGCAGAATGAAGTGCAAGGAACTATTTAACTGACTTTTCCAAGATCACAGCAGGTGTCACCAGTTCTGACTTTTTACAGGCTTGCTGATTCACTCGCTGACCTGCTAAATTATGCAAAACCATTTCTTCCTGAAACAAATAGTTCCCAAACATATCTGTAGCTGCCATAATGGTTAAGTACAGTTGAATGCTCTGGAATTAATTAATTCTCAAAACAAATCTCAACTTGGACCCATTTAGATTCAGATTTGAAGAAGAACTTGTCCTTAAAACTTATGACATTACTGTGGAGGACTGTGAACATCCATCCCGCCTGGAAGATCTGAAAGAAACTGGTCTTTTACCACACTGCATGGGTCTATTTTACTCATCACCTCTTATTAAGAATCTTGGAGTTTAGATACAGGAACACTCTGAAAATAGTGACTAAGAGTGGGGAAAAAATAGTGTTAATCTAAGGTGAATTGCATTTACAATGACAGTTGCTTTAATGGAAGCATCTATGATACTGTACTGCATATGTTGGTGCCTTTTTTACAGTGATCATTTAGCATTATATTTTTTTTTTCCATTTTAAATACATTTTAGTGGATTTATTTTGATCTTTACATGTTGTTCTGAATACTGTGATGATAAGATGATGTAGGGTTGCTTAGGCCCAGTAATAGCAAAGGAACCAAAAGGTCCGGGGAAGTTAAGGTTTGACCGTGTCTCCTTTTTTCAGCTTCCTTGAGGTGACCAGTGAAACCCTGAGTTGACCTGCTCAGCTGCCATCAGAATGGCAGCAGTATATACTTATGTTGGAAAGAGCTTAGGTGGGAGATGTTTTCACTTGTTTCTGCAGTCTGAAATAGCAGTCTGCATTACAGCCTATTCACACCAAGCTTTTTGTCTTACAGCCTCAGACACAAACTTTTTACGCTTTTCTCTGAAGTTTCTTATTTCATTGGGCAGCACTGGACCTGAAGGAGGAGATTCAAAGAAAAAAGTTTCCTTTATCTATACCAAGCTGTAGGGGAAAGGAGTTTGGGCAAGGGTGGCTGCAGGTTACTGAGGCACCCAGTGCCCTTTTTGTCCCAAATCTCTTTCCTTCAGCGTTCACTAGAATTGGGTGAGCAGCCTCGGCAGTTTGAATAAGCTCTGACTAGGCTGTCTGAATCCCACAGGCAAGGTTGTACTTCAGCTGGTCAGAGAGCAGGTAGGAAGGAAGTTTTGTCTCTGCTTTCTCTCCAGTGAGTGGAAGTGGCTGAGAAGTGAGAAGACTCATCAATGTCAGGTGATCTTCCCTGTGGGTTTGCCACAAATTAATTCATTAACTGGGATTGATGGGTCTAGACTTGACTCTTGAATAGCAGTATTACCACTGTAATGCAACCAGGATTAAATAGAAGGATTAAACTATCCTTCTGAGGAAAATTGTTGTTCTTACTCTGAGGTCTTAAGCAAGCTTTTCCTCACATAGAGCTACATGGACCCAGACTAAAGATAATTTTCGACTTTTGTTTTTGTGACTCTCCTTACCATGGGAAGTACCTAAAATGTTCCACTGTTATGATTTAACTATCTCAGAAGCCCTTATTTAGACCATGAAAAGTGGAATAAGGGAAAAACATAATATCACTGAGGAAAATAGCTTATTAAAGATTATGTACTTAACGGTGAAGGTGATCATCTTTGAAAGAGGATATTGTCCATAATATTTTGTCTTTTATACATTTTGTGCCTGCTGACCTTGTTAGTGTACCTATGCAAACGTGCAAGTCAATGTCAAGAATATACAAAACTAGCTGTGTTTATGCACAAGTAGAGCTATCTACAAGAAAAAGTAGAAGAATTTTCTTTCAAAACCCCAGTAATTTCAGCAAGACTGTCGTCTTGTTTCATTATCTATTTCATTTTCAATATGAGTGAAATAAGTTACATTTTTAAAGTGTAACTTCTCATAAATTGCTAAAATCATCATGGTTTAGACAGGAAAATAATTGTAGAAATCACATCCTTGCAGAATGGAAATCTGTGAGCCATATCTGCCTTGGAGTGTATTGAAAATAAGGCTAATTCTTTTTCTTTTTTTTTTTTTCCCATATGTGTTCAGGTTTTCATAAAATAAAATTAAACATTTCTGAGTCTCTCATGAGAATAAACATATAGCTGTAAGTTAGGGTATTCCTGTATTTATCTTAGTGGTGTACTACCTCTGAAGACAAATGGTGGCAGATTCATTGCCAGTATTGTTTATGTATATAGTTTGATTTAGTCAGAATGGCATAATTAATAAATGTTGAGAATCATCTAAAAGTATAATTCAAGTTGATGAAATGGAACATACAAATCTGTTTTAAATTACTATCATTTAATGTTGAATTATTTTGTCTTAAGCTTGATAGGAACATATTTCCTGTTTTATTTGAGTAGAATAGTTTCAGAATATTGGAAATTCCTTAGTTCACCATAGTGAGAATTGGTAGTGGTAGTGAACAGTCAAAGGGAAGAAGAAATGGCATTTTTTTAAATATGATACTCAATTGAAAATGAAAAAAATGGCAAATATTTTTCTCAAGTTCAAAGTTAACCAACAGGTACAACTCTAAAGGAAACCAAACATCACTGGTTCCAGTTTTCACAGAACTGTATGCTTCTATTTTAAGTAAAGTGGGGGGAAATAAATGCTTTTGTTGGATCCTGGGGCTACGAACATGAAGTAAGTCGTTGTGGCACTGAACTAAAGTCTCTGTGGTTCAGTTTTCCTCTCACTACATTTTCTATTGATATTCTCTAGCTAAAGCCTTTGATCTGTATGTGTAGGTCAACTGTCTATACAGGATAACTCAGTATCATACCTCAGATACTGCTCAGCAGCAAAAATTTAGGGAAAGAATATAAAAACTATGTGATATCTGGTGCCCAATAAATCTTCCTGGGTTTGAACAAATTATGTTTTTATGAATTTACAATCCAGAGTTTTGTTCCGACCAGCAGACTTCAGAGATATGACTGAGTCTCGTCTTTTATGAATGTTCCATCCCCTTTAAATGTGTACATACTTTTGGGTAATATCTTGTGGCTATGAGTTCTGCAATTTAATCATTCTTTATTTAAAAAACAAACAAACAAACAAATACAATGCCTATTGCATGACCTTTTAATTAAGTGCTACCTACTACTTGTGTTGAAAAAAAAAAACTTAGTATTATCTTCATCTTTCACATTCTTTATATTTTTGTTATATCTCAGGTTATTTCCCTCCCTTCCCCAGGTGAAGAGTTCTGCTTCATTGATGATCTTTCCCATATAGAGTCTGCTTTGTAGCACTGACCACCCCTGTTGACATTTTCTTCAAAGAAGTAGTTTCTGATTTTAGAAGTTACATAACTTTCATGTCTAATATTGCCTGTGTTAGATATAGCCCTGATTCCCTTTTGTTGAAGTTCATGTAGCTCCTGCTACATGCAAGGACTTTGTGAGGAATGCATCATCCAACAATTTCAGCAGAACTGTGAAACTGAAGAATGGTGGAAACATGAGTCAAAGGAAATGCTCATGGGCCACCTGCCCCAGAACACAGGCAAAGGCAGAGAAACTGAAATTTTGACTTGGATGATATATACTTTCCATCCCTATTCAGCTGAATAGAGCTGAGCTGCCACTGAGTGCTTACATCTTCATGTAGTCACTTGGCTAAGAAGAAATTGGAATTCAGCTGTCGTTACTGGACAATGCCAAAAGTAACACATCCACTTACATTCACAGATTTTATCCCATGCTACAGAAGACAAACTTTCTACTTGAGATATCCTTCGCTCACCAACCAAAATAGTTAACTCTTAATAGTTATCATCTTTCTAAACTGTTTTTGTTTTTCCGCTAGTTTTTAACCAGCTTGATTCCAAATAAATATTATTGCCCACATAATTCCTGTCAATTTGTAACATCTGTGCAGTTATTTCAGTCAATGCAATTGGGTAAGGTAACATTGTCACAATCAAAGAGTCAGTTATTTTGCATTCCATCCAAAGCAGTACTATGTCCTGAAGGAGATCTTTCTATGCTTTTTAGCAGTGCTAGGACTTAGGATTCTGGTGCACATCAGAGATACACAACAAATTATACAAAAAGCAGCACTAATTAATTAATTGAAAAAAGAAGAAAATCTAAATATTTGTAGCACTGAATAGAACTACAAAAGCCTTGAACAATGTTTCAGTGACTTTAATTTGCATAGCAGCTGGCAGGGCAACTTCTCCTGTTAACTAAATTTTTATTCACCGTGAAAATTTCATTCTTGTAGATCCTAAAAATGTGTGTATAAATTAAGCTACTGATGATTTGTTGATAAGCTTATCTTAGCTGCTGCTGATAAATACAAGGCAGTAGAAGAATGAACAATAAATTGTATTATAGAAGAGTGAGTAGAGAATCTGTCTACTACCCCTTTTCATGCAACCAAATTATATTTGTGGACTGTTTAATCACAACTTGCTTAGGTATGGCATTAAATCTTCTGTGTTGTGCAACATGCTGCCAAAATGAGTGACGTTTCCAGATCATTAGATTTCATTTAAAATAGAATTTCAGGAATGGAAAAATTTGTGCTACGTCTGTGCAAATATAATTATTAGCTATAGAAAAACGGGATATTTATAGTGAAGTCTTGAAAATAATACAAATATCCTTTAGTGTACTTTTAAACCACTGTCAGCTTTACTGCTGTAAATTCCAGGGTGAGGCCCTTTCAAAGCTAATAACACATATTAAAATATGACACAACATTCCTTATTTTCCAGAGTAATCATTTAAATAAAAATTTAATAGTCAGATTGTGTGGCTTTTAGGGAAAAAAAAATGGTGAAGGACAGAGTGTTTCACATAATTATAGATTAATTTAGTTTGTAGAGGACTTTGGAGATCATCTAGAACAGCCTCCTGCTTGAAGCAGTCAGGTAGAGCAGGTTGTTCAGAGCCTTGTCCAATTGAGCCTTGGTTACCTCCAAATTTGAGTTCCCACAGGATACCTGGGCTGTCTATGTCATTAGCAACCACCCTTTGGAGGGGGAAAAAGCCTAGTCAAAATTTCTCTTGCTACAACTTGTATCCATTGCCCTCTGTCATGTTGCTACAAACTTCCAAGAAGTACTCTCTGCTCTGTATCCGCCTATTAGAGGAGGGCCACAGTAAGATACCAGTAATTACATAGATATTTATTTATTACTATATTGTCTCCTGGATTCAGCAGCAGCAGTCATTTTTCTGCTTCTTAGTAGCAGGTGCAGCACTGTGTTTTTGACTTTCGGCCTGGGAACAGTGCTGATGACACACATGTTTTCAGTTACTGCTTAGAATGTTTTGGTTTGACCAAGGACTTTCTGAGTCTCATGTTATGCCAGGGAGGAGGGGAAGCCAGGAGGACGCAGAGACAGGGCACCTGACCCAAACTGACCAAAGACATATTCTATACAACAGCACTCCATGCCCAGGATGTAAAAAAACAAGGGCAGAGACCCGGAAGGTGGGGTGCACTACTTGGTCAGGCTGGATATCGGTGGTGAGCGATTGTATTCTTTTCCCTTGTATTTCCCTTGTCATTATTATTGGTGGTAGCAGTAGTGGTTTGTGTTATACCTTAGTTACTAAACTGTTCTTAACCTATGGGAGTTGCATTCTTTCAATTCTCCTCCCCATCCCCCTGGGAAGTGGGGGGACGAAAGGGGGGAGTTAGTGAGCAAACTGCATGGCTGACTGGGCTTAAACCATGACGTATTGTAATAACTGCAACTGCTTAGATTTCTATTTTATGAAGTAGCTCCTTGGCATTTGTCAGAATACCTGTCTCAGCTCTAGATACCATGGAGTTTGCTGTTCAGACATCACCCTGCTTATGAATGCTGAAGGCAAAACAGTCTTTCAAATTCTCTTACAACAATCAAGGATTCTAGGGTAGGAACCCCAGAACAGTAATTTTTTTCATTTTGACCACTTGCATCCAAGGAGACAAAATGTAAAAAATAGTCTGTTCTAGAAGGCTACATCTAGAAAAAAAATTGGACTGGAGGATAAGGGAGAAATATGGAAGACCTACATATCACTTAAAGATGAAAAAGAGCCATGTCACCTCACCAAACACACCTATTTGTCAGTTAGGCACAGCCAGAAATTTCTCCCACTGATGCCCCTTAGCTGGAAAGTCCTAATAATGTTTTTTGAAGAGTTATATATCTGAGAACTTTGTTTAGATATGATAACTTTCTATGTAAAATACACTTAGTACTAATAGCATACTGCTAATAAAACATTCTCTGATCGGCAAAAAGCATACATATCATATGATAAAACAAATATATTAATTTTAAGACAAATTTTATAATGTTCATGGATTTAAAGGAAGTCTTATTAAAAATAAAACAAACAAATATACAAAAATATATACACACATTTTACTGAAAACTATATGGTATTTGAAACTGTGTTAGGAGCACTAGTCATGCAGGCAGAGCGTACCATAATTCTGTCCTTTTCAACATATACTCAGGAGTGATTTTGCACACAATACATCCTTTGCCCAGACGAGAAGTTGATACAGCTTTGTCGGCTTTGCATCTCTGTCAACATGAGCCTGTTGCCAGTGTCTGAACATTTAGTGATTTAGCAGTTATAGATAGACCTCAGGGAATCAAAGCAGTCAGGGTGGGTATCTGAAATAACTCAGATATAATGTCCACCAAAGATGAACAAAAATCTCAACCCCATAATGTACTAAAAAAAAAAAAAAAAAGAAAAAAAATCCTATTAAATTTCCATCACCACCATCTTACTGGTAACATTTATACTTCCAGATAGATACATGATTCCAAATGCACTAAGTAGATGTCATAGCAATTATTTAAGTGCTGCTTCGAAGTGAGTAGCATCAGCAGTCTAATTATCCCATGGAAAAAGCTTTCTATGTTAATTTAAGAAGTATCTTGCATTGAACTGCATAGTACCTGACTGCTGGGTTGTAAGCATATTCTTCCATTAACCTTTAGACAGATCCTTTCTTAATGCTCCCAGATGCTACACGTAACATTAGAGAACTCTACATCTTGAAATGTTCCCTAGGAGAGGAGATGAAAAGTTACTCAAAATTCACTATTCTGAGTATTTGAAAAATATAGCAGTACTCCAACATAGTACTTGTGCTGCTTTAATACAAGGAGCCTGATGAAACAAATAAATTATGCCTACTAATTTTAGGGCCTGTGTGATCTTCCCTGATGAGACATCATATCACTGTTCTGCAATGGAGAGAGAGGGTGCACAGTTCATGCTGGATCTCAGTAAGAAAAACCTGACAACAAATGGCACATTAAAACTGCTTTACAGACACAGAATAAGAAGTGGAGTACAGATAGCAAGTATTACATCCCTCCATATGCTGGTCATCCTGTATTCATGCAGCTTCAAATGGACACTGGATGAATTTTCCCATGGGACAATGCAGATTCTGTGCATGAAAGGAGGTTTCTCTTTTTTTTTTTTTTTTTTTTGTTTTTTTATCATTTTATCTATTGCATAATTTTCTTAGAAGAAAACAGCTCTACTCATAAAAGATATTCACATGAGAACACCTTGCTGCACTTTTAGTTAAAGGCAAGACTACAGAAGTGGCATAGTTTTGTGGTATCTCATGGGAGCAGCCTGCAGGCTCCTCTGTTATAAGGCAATGGCTGAGGTTATTGTACAGCCAAGGGATTTGTGCAGCACAATGCAACCCAAGGTGCAGCACAGACCTACCAAGTTTAACTGCTATGTGGATCACTACATTGACCCGATACAACGGTGTTCTGGTCAGGATCACTACAGTCATCGATCGTGGTTTAACCCCAGCTGTAAATCGGCCACGGTTCGCTCACTCATTCCCTCCTCTTTCTTCCCCCCAGCTCCCAGGGGGATGGGGAAGAGAATCGAAAGAATGTAACTCCCACGGGTTGAGATAAGAACAGTCCAGCAACTAAGGTATAACACAAGCCACTGCTGCTACCACCAATAATAATAATGACAAGGAAAATAACTAGGGAAGAAAATACAACTGCTCACCACCGATACCCAGCCTGACCAAGTTGATCCCACCCTTCTGGGTAACTGTTCCTAGTTTTTACATCCTGGGCATGGCATGCTGTGGCATGGAATATGTCTTTGTTTAGTTTGGATCAGATGTCCTGTCTCTGCCTCCTCCTGGCTTCCCCTCCTCCCTGGCATTGCATGAGACCCAGAAAGTCCTTAGTCAGACTAAGCATTTAAGCAGTAACTAAAAACATCAATGTTATCAGTGCTGTCCCCACACTGTAAGTAAAAAACACAGTGCTGCACCTGCTACTAAGAAGCAGAAAAATGACTGCTACTGCTGAACCTAGGACACATATAAATGGACTTCTGTTTTGTGCAGTAACACCAGAGGACAACCCTGGAATTGTGGTCTGGCATTGACAATGACACAATGTTGATTATTCCCTGCTTACTCACCAAAAGATCAAGTAAGGACATTTAAGACCATGAAGTAAATGGTTGAAGGCCGAACAACTGTCCCCATTATGCAGGTGTTTTTAATTCTTATGTATGTCAGGATTATCTTGTGTTATTGTAGTATACACGTGGAAGGTAACATTTTGGCAGGGCTTAACACCTTGTTTTATAGTTAAGCCTGATTTTTGCAGGCAGAGGGCTGGGCCAAGTAACTACTAAATAAAATCCAGAATATTCCAGTGTATTGAATATTCCAGTAAACTCCAAGTTTATAAATGGCTTTCCAACAAATGATGAGAAAATGCACTTTATGGTTAATATTGTGAAGAAAATAGATGACTGAAGTAGACATGGGTAGTAAAATTTGACTGAAATTTTATGGTTTTTAGGGTTTGGTTTTTTTTTTTTTCCCTAGGAAGCCACAACTCATTTCACACTTTATACCTTCAAACAGTTTTGTCAACTCAAAATTCCTGGAAAAGTTGTGATATGGTTTCTTTCAACTGGTTTTTTTTTTTTTTTTTTTTTATGCAACATGTTGTTTTTTTGTCAATATTTTCCATCATCATGTTGTTCAAATAAAAAGTAAATATCCCTTTGAGATTACAGCTCATAGTATTCTAATGCTCCTCCTAAGTTTGACTCCTTTTAGATGGGTTCTGCTTTTTGATTAATGACTTTATAGATCTTTCACAGACTTGCTGTGAAGCTAGTCTTTGTTACCACATTTAGATCTCCAGAGAGAGTATTTGGTTCAATGATCATAGTTATTGTCATTCAGCATTTTCTGTTTCTGAATATTCTGTGAATGCTTAAATAGCAATCCAAGTACATAACGCATTGTTGAAAGACATTCCACTGAGAACTCTTTGAGACCTGTTGAAGAAATGAATTAAGATGTGTGACTGCACAGTACTTTAGAGGTCAGGATCAGTAATCTGAACTAGGTACAAACCAGAAACCACAGAATTGCATTTGTTTAGCCCTGTGACTGATGTTGCTCTAGTAGCAAAACTGGAGCAGTCAGTGGAGTCTTGAGGGTAATTCAACTCGCTGTCTAAAGAAGACACTGTGACTGGTCAAATTATTTGCAATGTAAACTCATTGCTTTGTACCAACTTAACTCAAATGCTTAAATGCAGTGGTTAAATTCATTTTTTAACACATACTCATCTGGTCCCACTTGTTTTGGCCAAAAATTGTCCATTTGGTTTTCAGATGGAGCTTGAAAAGGTCAAAAATTTTTTAGAAGTTTTGTGTCAGATCTGCCAATGCCATGCAGATGTTTCTTGTGCCCTGGATCATCTCAAATGACACCCAACGCCTACATTTTGGCAGTTGAAAATCAGTTATCTGGTATAAAGATTCTTTAACTAAGTGACTTAAGATTTATTCCATGGGGCTCACAGATAATGCCAGGTGTAATTGGCAAGTTGATTTTCTGTGGCTGCTGTGAGCTCAATTTATAAAGAGTGGAAGTTATTTTTTCATAAATGTAAAATAAAGTCTACTAAAGGTTTTAGGCTGAAAATAAAGCTTATGCAATGCATTCATTAGGAACAATTTATGCAGAAATATTAAACAATTCAAGAGCACTGAATATGAGACAACTAAAGATACCTGTCGATGAGATATTTATTCATAGTACATCTAAAGGTCCTGTAACATGTGGAAGATATTCAGAGAACTGCTTCTGACCCCAGATAGCTCAAGAAGAAAATTGTAGGGTATGAAGACACTGTTTTGACTGTACATATGCACTATCTCTGTCTGTATTTAAAGACAAGAGTCAACCTCCAGCTGCCAAGCATGGAGATGCATTAGTAATAAATCATAATATAAACTGTTTCTCAGGGTGGGTAAATTATGCTCAGCCACTGACAAGCAGCTTCTCATTTTGAGCTGAATCTTGACTTCAAAGCATGGTAGCTTGCTTGCACTGGAGAGAAATTTTAGCAACATGCATGTCATATTTCTGTAACTTAATGCTTACCAGAGTACTATGAATGTCTATATCATCTAATCATCTGCCATGTTTGTGAGGTGAACTGTTTGATGACTCTTGAGCAATGATGTATATATGCTTAGAGCAGGCCAATCAAACATTAGTTATGTCATCAGCAAGTCACTTTTTAAAGGCAGTATAAGGAAAAACGGGGACTACAAAAAGAACCCAAAAAATTACAAAGATGAGATGACAATGATGACTGTGAAACTGAAAGTATGAGCTAACACCAGAAGCCTTAAAGATGTAAGTGTAAATTGCAACATATTAATTACTGACAGGTTCAAAACCACAAAACCAAGCCTTTGAGGGCTGTGGAGGACCAGTTTTAGGGTGTTAGTTGAGCCTGTATAGAATTGTGTAGCAACCAGTATAGCTGCTCATGACTGTCAATATGGGTAGAGACATCTTTAAACTGACAATAATGAAAGCCATTATTTGTGCACGTGTCTTAATTCATAACTGGATATGCAAAACTGATTACTCTTATATCTAGTGTTGCTATATATGTAAGTATTCTTTAACTTCACCTTAAGTTGCTTTCTTTTGGTCTGACACCCTGCTCTGGAGATGTATTTCTAATTTTGATGCTATGTTCTAAAGTTTTAAAGTTTTAAACTGCCAAAGAGACAGTATTGTGCTGAAGTTCAAAGACTAAACCCACATTTACAGATGGAGAACTTTTATTTTCTTTGTTTTAATAGGAGAATCATGCGTGCACGTTATGAAAATAACTCCACTTCATTACATGAAAATATGAGCATTTTTGTTTAGTTGTTTTGCTTTGTTTTGTTTTGTTTTTTTGTTTTTTGTTTTTTTTTTTTTAAGTGGACTTCAGTTTGCTGAAAAGTGAGAAAGCAAAAAGGAAGTGAGATCTGGCATAGACTACTCTGCTTAGCTTCTCCACAAAAGCTACTTATGAAAATGAATTTCCTCTAGTGCTGTTTCTGGATGAGTAAAAACCTCAATCCAATGACAGACTGTGAACTAGAAGACAGCCTGGAGGCTGAACATGGCAAGTGCTCTATATGCTATTCAGTCAGTTTATAAGATAGGTCCATGTCACTGATTAGGTCATATGATGTCGCAACTGTCTTTGACTTTCCTTGAAGTTTTTTTCTCCTTTCTCTCTTTAACATTTGTTTATTCAGAAATTGTAACATACACTTTTTAACTGTGTAAGAAGTCCAATCTAATTTAATATCTGCAATGCTGAATTATATTACAACTGCTTAAGACTTATTTTAAAAACAAAGATCCATTTTACAGTCTAGTAAAGTAAAAGGACATCTGGTTAAGTCTTGATGTCCTGGGTCTTGGTAGAAAGCAAACTGAACATGATCCAGCTGTGTACCTTTGCCACAAAGAAAACTAATGGTATCCTGTGCTGCATTAGGCAAAGCATTGCCAGCAGGTGAAGAGAGGTCATCCTTCCCCTTTATTAAGCACTGGTGAGGCCCCACCTAAAGTGGTTCAGTTATAGGTTCCTCAGTATGACAGGCATGGACATACTGGAGAGAGTCCAGTGAAGGGATATGAAAATGGTGAAGAAACAGGAGTACCTCTCCTATATAAGGAAAAGCTGAGGAAGGTGGTACTGTTCAGCCTCAAGAAGAGAAGGCTCAGAGTGATGTCATCAGTGTCTGTAAATACCTGAAGGAAAGAAGCTGGATTCTTTTCACTGGTGTTCAGTGTCAGGACAAGGGGCAATATACATAGGGGCTGACATCTGCACATCAATAAATACTTTTTTTACTGTGAAGGTGACTGAGCACTGGCACAGGTTGCCCAGAGATGCTGCGGAGTCTCCCTCATTGGAAATACTCAAAAGCTATCTGGACATGCACCTAAGCAACTGTTTATAGGTTGCCCTGCCTGAGCAAGAGGTTTAAAAAAGATGACTTCTAGAGGTCCCTTCCAACTTCAGTTGTTCTGTGATTCAGTGTTTCTAAGACTTGTGCAACCACACTGAGACAAATCCCCTTGAATAACAAAATAGTATTTTTATTCAAGAACTTTCTTGATCCTATGATAATTCTACAAAGAACTGCAATATAATTAATCACAGAAATACACTTTGTATGTAAAATGTGGAAGAAATTATAAAATTCACATGCTGAGTGATGTGAGCTTTCCACTGATGACAGCAACCCTAATTCCAGACTGAAGACTAATGTATTTTTGAATTATTAATTTATAAATTGTTTTAACTGTCCCAGTAGAGAATGTGTGTGACTGTCATGGGTTCAGCAGCAGCAGTTATTTTTTCTTTAAGCAGTAGCTGGTGAGCACTGTGTTTTGGATTTTTGGC
>JASSUY010009725.1:0-19205 GCA_032466535.1 Forpus xanthops | reverse complement strand
ATACAAAATCTACCATCCAGGAAGACTGAAAACAGTTCTATCATCCTCTTCATGATTCCTGGGATGCATCCCTTTCTCAGGGATGTATCCAAATCAGGAGCAGATCTGGCATTAGCTGCATGCTAAAAGTATCTCTCTTGCCACTGTATAATCATTAATGAAAGTCAGGTGTTGGGCCAGCTGGAAAATTTTGCTGGCTCCCTCAGAGAAGTTCTGGCAGGATAATTTTATCAAGACAGGTGTCCATTGCCTGCCTCATCTTCTCTTCATCTGTGGGTAAGATATCCACAAAATACTCCAATAAGTCTTGCCAGCCTCACCTGGACCTTCTGAGGAAGGCAAAATTTTATTGACATTTCTAAAAATGAGCTAAGAAAAAACACAGCCCACAAAACATTTTGCCCTGTAATTAGTCTAGTTTAGGTATATCTGTGAAGTAAATTGACTAGTTTATGTGCCACAGTCATGTCTGAAAAAAAAAAGCTTATCAGTTTCCGTAGGCTATAACTAGCAAACACTCCAGAAAAACCCTGAGATATCAGAAACTCAAGCACTAAAAATGCCTTCTAAATGTACTTGGAGGCCAGCTTTAGTTTGTGAGGCCAAAGTAAAGATTTTGGCGGACTTATTTTTGGGGCACGAAGGAGGTAGAATAAAACTTAAATTTCTCTGTGGAAGGGCATTGTCTTGTACAGACACAGAGTTACTATTTACCCTCCCTTCTGTTTTATTCCTGCTGCTTTTTTCTGCAAGGAGACATTTAAAAGTCTTCCAGAAGAAACTTTAAGATAAATATTTTTAAGACCTCTGTCCTGAATAGTTAGTACTGTCACCCAAAGGCTCCTGAGCTATGCCTACTGCCTATTTTAAAGATGTGTAGCAGAAAATCCTGATATTCTCTCCAGTGGGAAGAGCTTCTGAAGATTAGTTATATGATTTTACTTGGAAAACAGATGTATTCATCCAGAAGTTCTGGAGTTGCAAAGAATGCAAGTGGATAGAAAAAAAATCTGCATGCAGTGGAAATGAAATTGGAGGTTTCACCCCAAATGCAGCAGCAATAACAGGAGGAGGCCTCATTTGGTCATCTGTGCCTTCACCCATATCTAATTCTGATTATTTTAAAGAAAAAAACTTGAGTTCCTTCTTTCCCCTTGCATCACCTTATTCCTTTAATGTTTGGTGGGTTTTTTTTTTTTCACCACAGAAAAGGCATAGGAGTTTGAAATGAAATTATCCCATAATGCAACTCTGAACTGTGCGCTGGAAGAAATTCCTTCTGACTCCACTGCAGTGAACAACTTGTGCCAGAGGCATGCTATCTAATTACCATACACTTTCTTGACTGGTATTGTAGGGAAGGAAAAGGTAGTGTGAGATCAACTGAAATATGAAACAATAAAATAAATTAAACTGCACACAGCAAGAGAAGGAAAAATGAGATGGGATTTGTTTTTGTTAAATGTTCACTGTTCATGCACTGCCTGAGGCTTAAATTCTTGCCTGTTAGAGGATTTTACAGTTTTATGGATACCATCAAATGATTTTAAAGTATTATGGTACATACTACAATTATTGTTGAAAATGCATATTCCTGGTTTGGTGGTTTATTCTGCATTTTGTGGAAAATCATCCTTCAACATTTCTTAGCTCTAAACACAACTGTAAATAGACTGATTTTTCCAAAAAAAAAAATGTCACAGAAACTCTTTGTATTCCTTCTCATTTTCTAAGATCTTGCTCTTTTCTTCTTCTACATAATTTACTTTACTACCTGCAAAGTCTCTGCTTTCCAATAAAGGAAGGAATATAGTGGGAGATTGAGAAAAAATTCTGTCCCTAATTATTTTTTTTTTGTACTCACCTTCTCAAGCTCTGTCTTCTATGTTAGGAATTTATATAGAAAACAGCATGCTCACAAAATGTTTACTAACAAAAAAAAAAAAAAAGAAATGTTTTTATAGACGAGAACGTGTGGCTAAAGGTCTCATAAGCCTTGAAAATAATTTTTTCTTTAGCATGGGTTCAAGCTTTTGTGTCCCTTTGGAAAGTTATGCAAACTTTTCCTTTGTCTCATGCCATGTACACGTTAACTGAAAGGTTGTATTTTGCAGCTTTGTACCTAAGTAGAGGATTCCTTGCACAGCCTAATCTGTGTGTGGTATCCTCTGATAGGTGAGATACCTGATTTTTTTTTTTCCCTCAGTAATGGAATGTGCAAGTGCCTGCAGATCATTTCCACAGTATTCGGTATTTAACTTTGTTGCTAATGCAAGCAATCTACATGAGATTGCAAGTATGTCCTATCTATCTCGTTGATTAAAATTCCCTGAAAAAAAAAATTCATTTCACACTAAACTTTTTGCGTTCCCTCAAGATCCTGGCCAGAAGTCGGAATTTCAAGCATGCTACCCCACCTATGCAGCAGAAGGAGGTGATGAGAGTACACCCCCACAATGAGGGTAAGCTTAAGATTCAGTTACAAATTTTATGGACTAGACAGCCTTTGGCAAGAGCAGCTTTTTTAACAAACTCAGAAAGAATTTTGAAGTTTCATTTAAATTGTAGAGCAACTATATGCAATTCACTTCCAATTAAATGACCAAACAAACATTTCCAATGCGACATCCTCAGTAAAAAGTACTAGAAAGAGAAGGGTGTAGACAGAAAAAAAAGTAAACTCATGTTTTTGCGGAAAATATTAATTGTAAGTGATGCAGAATACAAAGTTTTGTTCTGAGGGTTTCTCTTGAGGCTCAATCTATGTAATTTCAAACGTTCACAATAGTTTCAATTGAAACTACTGAAGTAAATCCATGCCTGCAAAAAAATAAAATAAAACTCACAGTGTCATGATTAAAAGAAGAATAAATAGAGAAACCAAATCTGTTCCTATGTATCTTGCTATTAATCTGGTTTCCACTACATAAAATATGGGTAGGAAGGTTTATAAATTTTATGGGCTTAGCACAAAAACAGACCAGAAAGTCAGCCCAAGTGTTGCCAGCTTCCCCCCCAGTAGTACAATAGGGTGGTTTTCACTTCTCAGTCTGAAATCCTTTTTCCTGACAGTAAAGATGTAGTTAGTCTGCATATAATATTGGTCTTTCGATTAAATGCAGTTTCAGAAAAGGAAGCAAACCCATACTTACAAGGGAAGCAGGGCTAAATGAGTGAGGTGCAGCAATGCATGCTCTGTAGATTGATAATAAAGACAAACTGAAGTTTCATTCCTCCCTATCTATCTCATTCTCTCTCTCCCAGTAAAGGTGCATTTAGTACATTTATAAGAGAGTAGATTTATATTTTTTATTTGAGATTCATCAGTCCTGCTTTTCCAGGAATGTTCAGACTCCTGAACAGAGTGCACTGCTAGAGGGAATCTTATCTTTAGGAAAGACGATGGTCTGTTGTAGTCAGAGCGCTTCTTGGCAATAATTACTTGCATGAGTTCTCTCTCCCTATCCAACTTCTTTTTCATTTTAGAACTTTCTGAATCATTCTTCTATGGACAACGGCTATACAAGCAGGCCCCATGGCTATTATTATCTAAAAAAAATATTAGCTTACTTTTCCACTCCCTCTTTCTGAAAATGAAATTTGAAAGATAATATTTTTAGCAACTATTATAATTGCTTCCTAAACATTATAAAGCTTCTTGAACAAATCATTCTGGAAAAGTTATAATGCTTCCCTTCTATGCTAATAAACATTTATCAAAAACATTTTAGAAATATTTTTAGCTATCTAACACAAGGAAAAATCTCCAGTATATTTACACCTAGTAGGAGAAGCTGTTATCTATATTCCATTTGGTTTTAAGCTATGAAAAATCTTTCCAGAAGATGACTCCTGAGTGGCACAGAGAACATAATTATGGAGGAAAAAATGAAATGCCTTGCAAAAAAAATATCACAGCAATATTGCCAATCAGATGTTAAGTTACAATATTTGCATTGTTTACTGGGAACAAATCTTTGATTATTAAATACAAGTCTGTTATGGAATGCCAGAAATGTTAATTTTATATTTAATAATTAAATGTTTCAATTTTATTTCAGAGCAAGTTAATTCTGGTAGTAGGGTAAGTCTAGAAAATTTTATATTTTCTCCCTACTTCACATCTTACTTTAATGGTAATATTCAAAATGCTGAAATTTTGTGGAATACTTGTACACAATAGCCATTCCTTTAATAAGACCTTTCATATTAGCGAACAAACTAGGATCCAGCAGGGATTTGTTTTCCTTTTATTTACTCCGTTAGCAGCACTACACATGTTGCATATAAAGCTGGCTGAAAAAGCAGAACACTTTTGTATGCGTACTTTCTTCTTAATGAAGCTGCAGGTCAATATTAAATTAGCTATGGAAGCTGGTACTTTTTATTGTAGAAGCTGATATTATGGCATCCTTTCTATGTTAAGCTAGAGCAAGTGAATACATAACTTATGTTAAAATATGAATTATATGAATATATTTGACCTTATGTCAATGTCCTACAAATATGTTATGAAAGGTCTAACTTGCAGAGATTATTTCAGATTACAAAAAATATTTGATATGGAATTCTGTAATAGCAATTCTAATCTTTAAATAGAATCGCAATTTATAATTATGAGAGAGCAGAAAGAAAAAAAAAAGCGATGTTGTAAAACATCTTCTATGTGAAATTTGTCTAGATTTCACTAAGGGTATCATCCTACTAACTAGCAATTTTAGACGTCATTAGCTCTGCATTAATTTCTGCAAAAATGGACCACACGTTTCTAAGTTGCACATCCATAACATGATAAAAAGAACAGCTATTTATTATAGCACACATCAAATAACACAAAAACTCCTACTTGTTAATAACCTATAATATAAACAGAAAAGTTGCATGCAAGTCTTCAGAAGAACTGAAAGATAGAGATTTCATCTATGCAATACAAGCAGAGATAAAAGGCTAAGTGTCATGGGTTCAGCAGCAGCACTAAGGTATAAAGCTATTGCAAATAATGTAGCTAAGATTACAACCACATGCCCCCTTCTTTAGATCTACTTACCTCACAGTGGTTGGAAAGAAGAGGATAGAAGAGAGGAATAAGAAGACATGCTGCACTCTTTCACATTTTGTAAGAGGTCAGTGAGTAGGACTGTTCAGGAACTGCTCCAAGTAACAGTCAACCACTTTTCTTGATTCTGTGTACTCCCAACAATTTCTAACCTGAAATGTCACTGTTGTTTGTGATTCTTCTTTGTAATACAAGTCGTTGGGCTTCTCATGATAGAATTAACCAATACTGGCCTGGCCAGTTCTCACATCACAAGAAAAATCCCAGGCTCTGGAACAAAATGAAATTGCACAGCAACCAAAGGAATGGAGCAGGAATACTACCTCAGATCCTCATATAATGATTTAGTTTAACTCTACACTTCCTACTCACATGTCTGTTCAGGAGAAATGCAGTGATGTGATTGGTAGTGCTGACTTCTTACAAGCGCTAGTGACTGTTCCATTTGGTCAGACTGCAGCTCAGTGAACTTAAATACTGTGGACTTCTGGTTCAGGCTGGAAATGTAATTGAAAAAGTAAGGCAGTAACTATTCAATTTTTCTGCCTTATCTTTCTGTCTTTCACAGAACAGAACATGCCCAGATTGCTTCTGTGATGCTGCCAAGAAAGTAATTTGTCCCTAAAGGGCGTACTCAGAATTAAAAGTCCAACAGGCGCTCCTGTCCTAGACGTCTTGCAGTCATAAGTTTATGTCTTGATGTTGCCAGAAATGCTATCCTAGCCAAGAAGTTATGGACAGCACTGGAATTTATTTTCGACAAGCTTCTTCAGCTTCCTGCCCTTCACCTGGCATATAGGACATAGCTTTCTCTAAAAATTATTTTAAATGTCTTCAGAAACCACAGAATCATAGAATGGTTTAGGTTGGAAGGGATCTTAAATATCATGTAGTTACAAGCCTCCTGCCATGGGCAAGGACACGTTTCACTAGACCAGGTGGAAGAAAATTAGGATGTGATAAAAAAGGGGGTTTGAATAAGAGTGCCTCACACTATAAGCAATACAGATTTTTACATGTCATGTATATGTCATCTGTAGAGTCTCAACTTGTCTTCTGAGATTTACTGTTCTCACCACCCAAATATCTAGAGCATTCTTACTGAGAAGCCAATAGATTCAGAGTGAGATGAGGTCTTGTTAGGGCTGCATAGCCAGTGCCTACTGATGAACCTCAGGAGCTTGATGTTGATGTCTGCAGCCCTTCACATGGGCTTCAGTTTCTTCAGAGCACATTCATATGTGTCATCATGGGGCCCTCAATGGTCTGCAGATTGGTTATTTGCTCCGGTGCAGTCCTTTCCATGGGCTGCTCATTTCCTGGAGCGCTTCCTTCTTTCCTTCTTCTCTCTCTTTGGTCTTCTCAGGACTGCTGCACATATTTTTCCCTCAGTTCTTACTTCTGTGTGGCGTTTTGCTCTTAAATAAAATTTACAGAGGCACCAACATCTTAGACCCATGGGAGCCAGCTGGAACCTGCTGTGTCCTGCTGCCAACTTATGGATACCTACACTATATGCACTTTATATCACATCAATACTTATCTGTTAAAATTTTACTATGTAATATAGTTAATACTTTGCAACATTTCCATGAATAGCTGTCTTTGACTATCCACCTTGCCCTTGTCTGATAGAGTTTTGCTAAACCTAGAGACTAGCCAAATGTGTTTGGCAAGGCTGTTTTCAGTTTTTTGTTGGAAGCTGATAGCAGCCTTGTGGACTCCACTTCAGAAGCACTTGGGGAGAAAAGCGCTTGCAGATCCACCACAACTTAAAATAACAACAGCTACATAAGTGGGAGAAGTATACTATAGCTATCAGAAAGCAGTAAGTAAATCAGTCTAAGACACTTGGACTGTCCTTACCACTTGTGTGGTGCAAGTACGGTAATACTGACATATATCGCTACCTCCTAAGTGAACATAACTGCCTTGTGAATACTGATGCTTACTTACAGTCCCAGAGTCTGGGGGAACTGTCAAGACTGATTTCTGCCAAGCACTAGGATGTCTGAAACATACTAGATGGGAATTATGTTCTGCTACATGAAGATCCATGAATCATGAGCTTTAACTAAAAGCAATACCCCCAGTTCACAGTAAGCAAACCTAAGGACTGAAATACAGTTGCTTTAAACATTCAGTGAAAAAAAATTCAGATAATCCATATGAACCAAAATCTTTGAATTTTGAGTAGGAGAGAGGTTAAGTTTGATGTGGAAATGGCATACAGCAAATAACTCAGTCTACTTTTTGCTAGTATATATTGTAAAAGAGAGTTGGTCTGTAGGAGCATTACCCAGAGCATTCTCCACATGAGGATGGAGTGAGGGAGCACTTTGGACTGTTGGGCACACACAAGTCCATGAGATCAACAGGGTGCATCCAGTGGTGCAAAGGGATGAAGCCAATGCTACTGTGAGGCCACTCTCTGTGATCTAAAAGATAATGGTATTTAGGAGAAGTTCCTGAAAATGAGAAAAAAGCAAAACTCACTCCCATCTTCCAAAAGGGCAGGAAGGAATGTCTAGGAAGAAACAAACTAGGCAGCCCTACCTCAGTACCTGAGAAGATGACGGAGCAACTAATGCTGGAAGTGGTTGTCAGCCTTATGAAAAGCAAGGTGGTGACTGGAATCAGTCAATCAGGATTTACCAAGAGAGGGTAGTGCCTGACAGTACTGATTACCTTTAGCAGTTAGATGACTGGTCATGTGAACAAAGGGAGAGCTGTATTGTTTCCTTGACTTGAGTAAAGCCTTCAGAATGGTATCCCATAGTATTATAACAGTCGAACTGTTGAGATATTAATTGGATAATTCAGCTAAAAGGTGGACTGAAAATTAGCTGGATCATCAGGCGCAAAGTGTTGTTGCGATCAAGTGTGAAGTCCCACTGGTGGGTGGTTAGAAGTAATATCCCTCAGGGATGAACACTAGTGCAAGTAGTTTTTGATGTATTTATTGACATCCTGGATGATGGGAACAGTGGTAGTTTGAGTATGATACCAAATTGAGCTAGAGAAGGGATGCTATGTTTCTATGACTTGGAAATAGGTATGGAAAATCAAAGACCAGCAGGAGTCTAATGGCTGAATGAGGAATCAGATGCTGAGATGAGTATCTGGGGAGAAATTTGAACTGCACAAAGATAGTAGATTCAGGAACTGTGAAAAACAGAAAAAGAGCAGTGGAATAGATAATAGTTCACTCTACCTTAATTCAAACTTAATCATTCACCGTTATGGTTTATTTTTTTTCACTTCCTATATTTTCAACTCAATAAACTTAAAAGATACTTTCATTGCTTATACGGAATGACATACACAGGTTGTGCTACTATTGCATGTATTAGAAAATACTTTTTTAGCATGAAATTAAAGCCAAGGAAAATGATTGGGGGGGGGGGGAACAAGCTGTAATTCGGAGTTTTTCATCAGTTATTTTTTCATTAAAAGATGCCCTAAAGATATATAAAAAAAAAAAAAAAAAAAAAAAAAAAAAAGGAAAGATTTAGAAAAGGTATATGCAAGACAATGAAAACAGTTTAGTAGGTGGGAAAAAGGAGCCTGTGCTCTTTCACATACTACTTCATGTGTCATATAAATTAAGTCAGTAGTACTGTGTGTCTTGGAGTAGTCTGTGAATATCATTATCTCACAAATGCATGTATTGGCAGGTGTTTTTCCCTAGTTTGTAGCTATCCACTAGATTTTTGCTGGCAATAAGCCTTTCGCAGATTCTGCTTGAATTCAACATTTAAGAACAGAAAAGGTTTTACAAAAATGGCTTGAACCAAAGACAAAGAAGACAGCTGGCGGATAAACAGGTCAATTTTTCTCATTAAAGTACAGAAAAAACAGCCTGCTGCATAAAGCCTGCCCTTCTCACCTACTGCAGGGAAGGCAGAACAGCCTTATCAGGTAAGGTCATTCTGCATGGCAGCTCTGCAATTTCTGTCTCATCCTTCATTAATCAACAGGGGTAACCAGTAGGAATCCAACAGCTCTTCATCACTCAGTATCAAGTAACATTGAACAGGAGCCTCATTCCTTTCCACCCCATGTGAATAAGTAGGAATAGTAAAAATCCAACAAAGCAAACCAAAAATCAATGTGGAGAAGAAAGTGTTACTTTTTAAATTTTCTTTCTTCTTATTTTGATTGTTGGGAATATAATCCACATTTATACTCTTTCTAGGAGAAAACTGGAAAACTTTCTGAAAATTTCAGCACAGTTTTGTTGCTCAAAGACCTCCCTTATAGACCTGTTGTAAACTGCTTTCTGCTGGAATTTAATATATATATGTCTCCGGTTACTGAAGTAACTAGATAGCTTTTTTTTATAAGAAGAATACAGTAAGATGTGGACATTTATAAGACAATCATTAACACATTCTCAACTGAAGAGCTTCTGTCCCTCAAAATTTCCATTAACTAATATTTTAAATTATCCTTTTGGCACAAGATATTCCATAAAGATATATATCCTTGGATTGATACTTCATGCAGTATGATAACTGTTCTTAACACTGTAATTTCATACTAGTAAAGGCTAGTATTATTGCGGATTTCACTATTTTTAGTGTAGCAGCTCTGAAGAAGTATAAGCAAGATAATAAAATCTGCTATAGTATTTGGACAGAAATTGCTGCTTGGCACCAAGGAAGACAAAATAACTAAGAATGCACTGATAAATTCCCAAATCATTCCCTCCTTGTATCAGTGCAGTGTGCTCTGTGTCTTTCTCCCATCCATGATATTTACTTCAGCAGACTGATGCTCCCCAGTGAACACCCATGAATAAAAGAGCAAGCAGTAAACTGTCAATTTATCACAACTCTACTAATGCAAACTCCATGTGGTGTTCTATTTCTCTTTTCTTCCTTAATGCTCCTTATCAATGCTTCAGAGTGGTTACCAAAAGCTGTTCAAAAATCTGCTATCCCCAAATATCATGTAGCTTACCATACACTGCAGAACTCCTGCGGAGGGAATATAAAAAAAGCACAATTTGGCATCAAATCAACAATGCAATTTTATAGAGCATACAATTTAAGTTTTAACTTAAAATGTTTTATAGTGATCATGCAAATGATTGATAGGTTAACAACCAACATGGAAGCAATAAAGGTGAATAAAGGAATTACAGAACATGCATTTTTGGACTGAAATTGGGAAAAATTGTGTCAATCACTTAAGTAATGTAAGAGGGTTGTTCAAAAGGCAGAACCTGGATCAGAAAAATGTTTCCTTCAAACTGGATAAGAGTAAGTGGTGGAAAATATACACTAATACTACCAACACAAGGCAAACTTTATTAAATTTTGACCTGTTTGATGTTTTCTATTTGCACTGAAACTCTTCTGTGAAAAAGTAAAAAAGAAGGAAAAAATAAAACAAAGCCAAAACAGAAGAAACAAACAAAAAGAACCCAGAATGATCTATCTTAATGAAGCAAGTTAGAAAAGAAAAAAAAGACCAAGATCTTGAAGTTAAATTCATTATGGTTAAAAGTCTTCACTTCCAGTACACAGCTGTTATTCCTGCTACAGTAGCCATAAGGCATGTGACAAGCAAAGTTTCTATGATTTAACACTTATTTAGTGAAAAGCCAGAGAAGATTCAAATGGATACATAACAGAAAAGTTCTCTTTAAAAAACCCTATCACTATCATTGTCATTTTTTTCATAATCTTACCATATATAAGTCTATAGAACATCACGTAAGAACCCAGGCTTACGTATTCTTTTGAAGTTATTTCTCAGTGCAGTAGACATCACATGCTACTGATTTTCTGATCACATACCTAACTGTCCAAATAGCTTAGGCAAAGATTAGGAGTTATCAAAGTAAAATTCAGCTGGACTGTGTAAAGCAATACAGGTTTTCTTTTATATATGGCTTTGCCCATTGTGCTCAAGAACTGGGAATTTCTGTACTTACAATAAAAAACTACCAGAAACAGTAACTTCTGGCCCCACAGCAAATAATTGCTAGTCAAATGATTTTCCCTAAAAGATGAAGTTGGCTTGATGCCTTCATCCTACCATCGGCACATGTAAAACATAACTTCTTTTATGCTTTTCTTATTGTTCATTCATTCACTAATTGAGTCTGTCATGGATTCAGTTATTGTATTTAATTGAGAAATCAAATGAAATTTGTTTAACTGACCTTAAAGCTGTGGGTTTGTGCCAGCATTCTTCCTTTGCTTTTATGATATGGTGCTATATTTTTTCTTCCTTTTTATCAAACGTTTTGCTGGTTTTTTTATTAATTACAGAATTTTCAGTAGTGGCCCCTTGTTTAAAGCTTGCCATATAACCTGCAGCTTACAGAAAGAAACAAATGAACAAAAAATCTGTGCTGAATAACCCTAATGTGAATCTGATTTAACCAATTTAAGTATCTTTTTGCAACATTAAAAGTCATAGTTTTAAAAGAGCAGGAGAGAGATTAGCAGGGCCTGATGCCTATGAGCCAGATGCATATGTGTTCTCAGGCTTCCTGAGCCTAGCCCCACATGATGAGCTTTACAAGTAGAGAAAAAAAGGAATAACGTAGCAGGGAAGAAATGCTTACACCAGTTCATTGCATACCTAATGTACTGCAAAAACAGGAGATAGAAGATATTCCTTCTTTCGTGATTATTTAAATGCCAGTGGGTCTTTTAGGTTCTAGGAATTCCAGACCTTCCTCTATTGAGCACAGCAGGTGCACCTCATCCTTACACTATATGGATGCCACTTTCATCAAACTATCTTACTGAAACGGAAGATGAGTGCTCTGATTATGGGAATCTTTATGTGTCTGAATCAGTACAGCTCTATTGATCTTATCATATTTAAACACCATTACGTTTGAGGTTCTGATTGTCAAGGGAATACTTCAGGAAATTTGTTTTACCAGACATTCCCTTCTCCTCCATTCATAGTGTTTGGTAGGTTATATTATAGTTACTGGCCCATATGCATCCTGCTCCAAGCAGAGATATTTCCCAAATCTTTCTTTCTTCTTAATAATGCATGCACAGTTTGTATTCTTAGGAATAGAGGGCATATCTTTTTTCCTTTGATTTAAAGCTCCCATGAACCTGACTTGTGCTTAATGAATGAAAAAAGAACTGGTTCCGAATTTTTAAACAGAGCCTGAAGACACTTTTTCTCTCCCTCTATAAATTTTACTCAATATTTATGGTGAGTGAGTTAGTCTGTCTTTTACAAAAACCCAACGTGCTGTTAATGTTTTTTGTGATTCTCTTTGAGGAAAGCAAAATTTTCTGTTCTGATTTTCTTTTTCTCTTCCTCTTCATTATGCTTCCCATTGGCATGATGCTATTTATTTTCCACTGATATATACCCTTAAATAGCCTTCATAGAACAATAAAAAGACATATGTCTACAATAGATACAGCTGTTCAGATTCTATAACTAGATTGTAAAAGTGCTTCATATATAATCTAAAAGAGGAAAATTTCTAGTCTTTTAAAAATGCATGCAAACAATGAATCCTTACAGCAATGACTTAACAGAAAAAGAAAAAAAAAATAATAAAAGACATCTTCCAATAAAACTGTACTGTTTTTAAAAGACTTGTAGAGTATAAAGCCCACACTATTGGCACATTATAATGAGATGAAGTGAGATGACAGTGGGAATGTGAAGAACACAGTTTTAGAGGATTGTCTGAATGACAAGAGAACCATTTCAAAGTGCTTTGTGGAGTGTGCTATACTTTTCATTTTTCACTGTTATTTTCTGATAGGGGCTGCCCTAACAGGGATTGAGTGACAACAAGGATAAGGGACATTGGCTGTCAAATAAACTGTCTCTCTGTCTTACTTCTTCTAAGAATAGTATAATCCCATCTTTTCATAATACAGCGACATTGCTCGGAGCTTTCATTATGCCAGGATTAAGAACTAAAACTAGGGGTGGAGCTGCGAGGGGAGAGCAGCCTCAGTTTAGTTCTTCACGTTCCACCACCTTCCCTCTTTGTACTTTCTTATCTGACTCAGGAGGCAAACTATCTCCACCTAATGCTTTTTTAGATTTAAAGGTTATTAAAAACTGCAACATTAACCTGCTCAGACCCTATTTTCATTTCCTTAGATAGAATGGCAGGATTAAGGTAGCTGGAAGGAGAATGATGTGATTTAGTTCTGTTTGATGCTTCTGCCTTAGTAAATGTCAGAAGCAGGGAACAGGCTATTAATAATCATTTGCATCCAGTATGCTAACAGCAGATCTCCAAGAGAATGCACTTTGCAAAACAAAGCTCCAAGGTAGATATCCCAGCCAAAAAATAAACGCAAGAAAGCCCATTCAAGACATATGTGACAAATATAGGGTTAAATAAAAACACTAGTATCTATTTGAAAGAGCAGAAGCAGTTTGCTGGAGCAGTTATTTCACGTTAATCACTTTGTATTTACTGCAGCTTGAGAAAGACGCATTTGTTATGCAGACAGTGTTCATTGTCGTAGTTTGATCATTAATGCACTACTGCCAGCAACAAAATGAATTAGCTCTCTGAATACTAAACTGGGAAACCAACGTTGAACCAGCGAGTATCACAATGACACTTACAGGATTAAAATATACTACTGAGCTATGAGAGGATGCATTTGTGGCCTCTGCTAACTACCATCTATTTTTAAGATTAGTATTAGTAGGAAGCCTCTCTGGAATGGCTGGAAATTGTAGGACAAACAATAGTGATCATTTATGTTCCCATGGGAGTTTATACTTTTACTGGAATACAAATCTCTTATGGATTATTTCCCATGCTCGATCACAGCCATTTTTTTTCCCTATCAACAATTTATCATTTATCCCTTTACATGCATGCTTTGAATTTCTGTAATTCCTAGCATACTGTAGATCCATAGCAGCACTGTGGAAAGTACATGAATACAAAACACCAAGGAATCAAAGCCTTACTGTGTCTATGAAGAGATGTCACAGATATGCAAAAACAGAGTAACAAAGCAAATGCCACCTCTCACTCTGAATGTTTTTATACTGCTTTTGATGTCCCTATGTCATAAGAATAACAACATTAATTTCTGAATGGTACTATTAACTATAATCTCTGCACAGGTCAGTGAAACAGGGCTGGTTGTATGTCTAAAATAAAGGGGAGGGGAAGGGGGTGTAGCAGAGAGAAAGAAAGAAGGAAGGGGGGGGGAAGGAGGAAAATAGCTCAATCAGCAAAGTTTTTTTCTGGATTTACACTGCGTCCAAATCTATTTGAGTGAGAGCCCAGGGTTTGCCTTGTAATAAGATGTGTTCAGGTCAGAGCAGAATGAAGCATCTCCCTTTGTATCTCCTAAAGAGATACTGCAAGTGTGACACTCCCTGACATTCAAAAGGGATAAAAGGGCACCCAGATGCAAAAGGAACCTATAAAACCTTGGACGCTTTAGGAATAGCATCATGTGCATAAAGTAGTCATAAAAAATTGAAGCTTAATGAACAAAATCTTGACCTAAGCTGTACAGAAAAAAAATCCAGATTTTAGATGAATTATTTATGTTCTAGAAATAAAAATAAGCAGCACAATATTCCCAATTGCTATGGCAGTGGTTTCCATCCCAATGAGAAATCAAGGGTGTTTTTAAAGGTTTAAAATATGTAATCCCAAGCATGTCAGAAAATACATCGTAGGCTGTACACCTCAGACACAGAAATAGTTAAAAAACTTCAATGTAGTTAATGCTGATGACTTCTGAAATATTATAGATAATGTCTTGGACACCTCATCTGTCAGTTCCTGCAGGACTCACAAACTCATCTCATCAGGTCTCATGAACTTACACTCCTTTATATTCCTTAAATATTCTCAAATCCGATCTTCTCATACAGTGGGCACTTCATTCTCCCAGTTCCTGCCCTTGCCTTCTGCAACTTGGGTGTTGTGGTGGAGCTCTTGCTGGTGAAGAACGAGGAAAAAAAGTTATTGAGTACCTCAGCCTTCTCCATGTCTTGGGTGACAAAGTCTCTTGTCTCTTTTCCTTCTGGAGAGGCTCCACATTCTCCCTTTTTTTTTCATCAGCAATGTAGCTATAGAAGTTTTTCTCTTGACCCTTAATGTACCTGGCCAGATTGAGCTCTGTCAAGGTTTTAGCTTTCCTAACCTGCTTCCTGGCTGCTCTGGCTATTTCTCTGTATTCTTCCCAGGCTACCCATCCTTGTTTCCACCCTCTGTTCTCCTCTTTTTAGGTTGCAGTTTATTCAGGAGCTACTTGTTCATCTGCATAGGCCTCCTCTCATTTCTGCCTGACTCCTTCTTTGGTGAGATGCATCACTCCTGAGTTTGGAGGGGGTGATACTTGAATACTAACCAGCTTTAATGGGTCCCTTTTCCCTCCAGGGCTTTCTTTTGTGATACTCCACCAAGCAGACCTTTGAGTTTAGAAAGGCATGCATTAAAGATTTATATTCATGAACAAAAATAAGCTATGAGAGAGGGGAATTGTCACCACCATTCGACAGGTTTCTCAAAGCAAAGACTATAAACTAATAATAGTGTTCATTTATTAGTGAAGTAAAACTGCAGCTATTTAAATGTTTGCAAATTACTATATTAAATATGTACCATAAATGCTACAGTTGTATGAAATATCTTTTCCTACTCTTTTTTGAAGTGTCATAAGATCAATGTGAAGCTTGAAGGAACTTACTCCATGTAGTTAATGTTCATCTCATTTGTCACAGCACTCCAGCCAGGTCTTTAGTGGAACACATCAGCTGGTTAGCAGTAGATTGTGTGACTTTGAGTAATACAAGATTATAGAGAAATGATGCTTTACCCAACCTAAAGCTATTAATAATTTCTGTATGCAGAATGTAGTTATCAAAACTGAATTTGCCTCAAATACATTGGCAAACACTGTCTAAGCCAAAAGAAAGAGGAATGGGGGAAGAGACACTGCATAAAAGAATGTTCTCTAAAATGAATGTTGTGAGTTAACCCCATCCAGCAATGAAGAAACACACAAATGCTTGCTCACTCCCCCACAGTGGGATGAGGAAAGAGAATCAGAGAGGTAAAAGTGAGAAAACCTGTGGGTTGAGATACAGACAGTTTAATAGGCAAAGCAGAATCCAAGCACACAAGCAAAGCAAAGCAAAATGAAGAATTCATTTACTGCTTCCCATCAGCAGGAAGGTGTTCAGCCTCCTCCAGGACAGCAGAGCTCCATCATACATGTATTTCTTGGGAAGACAAAAGCCATCACTTCAAACATCCCCCTTTCTTTTTTCTTTCCCCTCCCTTTTTATGCTGAACATGACGCCATATGGTATGGGACACCCATTAGGTCAGTTGGGATCAGCTATCCAGGCTTTGTCCCCTTCCAACTCCTTGCGCACCCCCGGCCTAATCGCTGATGGGGTTGTGTGAGAAGCAGAAAAAATCTTGGCTGTGTGCAAGCACTGCTCAACAATAATAAAAACATCCCACTGTTATCAGCACTGCTTCCAGCACAAATCCAAAACGTAGCCTCATACTAGCTTCTATGAAGAAAACAGCCAAAACCAGCACAGTGAAGTAACCTGTTTCATTGCTATAGCCTATAACATTGTTATAACAACACTGTGCAGATTCACAAGTATTCATCTTCATTATATATTAACAAAAAGGGTCTATGATATTGTATCCCCATCTTGGGAAACCATGCAGTGTAGTTACTATTTCTAAAAGGATTTATATCCTAGCACATTAATTGATCATAACCCACTGCTAAAGATTGAAAAATAAGACTTTTCCTCACTGAATAGTCTATGTCATTCCAGAATGGTTGTTGTGCTTTTTTCCTACATTTTTCTTAAGGGCTCTGAAATTTACTTAACCGTTTCATTATTTCTCTTGCAGTTGTTTTAGTTATACCTGGTTAGGTGCCCTGAGACTCACAGGCACTGAAGTCATGGTCATGACTACTATTAAATAAAAGGTCTTGATATTTAATTATGTTATCTTTCTCCTGACAGATTGAGGGCTTGAAAAAAAGAATAAGTGCTGTCAATATTCCTCATTCGTATCTTAAAATAGAAAATAAATATTATACTTTCTATAAATGTGTCTATGACTGAATGAAAAGAAAAATAATGCTTCACAATATTCTCTGGGGGAGAGAAAATACCCCTGTATAGTAGGGAACAGGTTCCTTTGTCTTAAGGAAAAATAAGCCCACATCTTAACATTACCCAGAGCTGTGTGAAGTAGCAGAAAATAGGTACAGAAGTCTACTGACCTTACCTTGTGTTTCTGACATATTCCTTTTGCTTGTTTAGAATAATATAAAAAAGTACTTTGTAAAAGTTTGTTGTTTTTTTGTTGGTTTTTTGTTTTTTTTTACCTGAAAACGATCCTCTCTGCAGCCTTAGAAATAAATTCTTTTGTCTCCAGATTTAATTCTTTCTAGAATTTTTAGTCTTGGAAAAAGGCAGAATAGACTGCTGGATGAGGCAATTTAGGTCTTACTCTTCTTCATTCATCTTTCGTTCATACATCTTCATGTTTGGCTTTATCTCCACAGTATTAATCTGTGTAGGACTTTGATCTTTGTCTCTAAATGTTCTAAATAGAATTACACTGCAAAGACATTTTTCATAGATTTTATTTTTTTATCGTTTTTTATATCGTGACATCATAAAAATCCTGATCCTTTTGTTGACAAATACAAGGTAGAAATATTTCCTTTAGGCTTCCAGACTATTTACAAATCTCTTCCATTCCCCTTCTGTCTACCCTTCTTATATCCAGGCTCTTGTTTAGCACAGCTTCTCTTTTCTTGTCCACTACAATTTTTCTTTGATGGATTTGTAGATTGCTCTGTCTTTGCTTCATTAGGTACTTCTAACAAGATCTTTCGGTTTGTCTCCAGTCTCATAAGTTTCATTAGTTCCCCTCACTGCCCCATTAATTTTGCTCTTAATTTTGCAAAATTTATTTTCATGAAATCTAGCTCACTTGTATTGCTGCACAAAGTGAATCAACTCCCACACGGGGAGGAAAAAAAAAAAAAGGAGAAAAAAAAATACCAAACCAAAACAATCTCTCAAAAAAACCTAAAATTTAAATGAGGGAGATTGGGATAAACTAAGTAGCAAATTCCAGCTGTCCTAGAAATAACAGAGGAAGACTATTTCCATAAGTGAGTACTTCATGACCGCTATTAAATTCTACACTTAGAACAATCACAATGTCTGTTATTATTTTAGTTTATTATATATATAGGATAGAATCATAGAATCATAGAACAGTTAGAGTTGGAAAGGACCTCAAGATCATCTGGTCCCAACCTCCCTGCCATGGGCAGAGACACCTCCCACTAAACCATGTCACCCAAGGCTATGCCCGACCCTGTCTTGAACACTGCCAGCGATGGAGCATTCACAGCGTCCCAGGGCAACCCATTCCAGCGCCTCACCACTCTTACAGCAAAGAACCTCTTCCTCATATCCAATCTAAACTTCCCCTGTTTAAGTTTGAACCCGTTACCCCTTGTCCTTTCACTGCAGTCCCTCATGAAGAATCCCTCCCCAGCATCCTTATAGGCCCCCTTCAGATACTGGAAGGTTGCTATGAGGTCTCCACTCAGCCTTCTCTTCTCTGCGCTGAACAGCCCCAACTTTCTCATGCTATCTTCATAGGGGAGGTGCTCCACTCCCCTGATCATCCTCATGGCCCTCCTCCGGACTTGTTCCAACAGTTCCATGTTCTTTTTATGTTGAGGATGTCAGAACCGCACACAATACTCCAAGTGAAGTCTCATGAGAGCAGAGTAGAGGGGTAGGATCACCTCCCTTGATGCAGCCCAGGTTACGGTTGGCATTCTGGGCTGCAAGAGCACACTGCCGGCTCATGTTCATTCTCTCATTAACCAACACCCTCAAGTCCTCCTTCTCAGGGCTGCTCTGAATCTCTTCTCTGCCTAGCCTGTAGCTGTGCCTGGGATTGCTCTGACCCAGGTGGAGGACCTTGCACTCGGTATGGTTGCACTTCATCAGATTGGCATCAGCCCACCTCACAAGTGGGTTCAAACATAAACAGGGAAAGTTTAGACTGGATATGAGGAAGAAATTCTTTACTGCAAGGATGGTGAGGCACTGGAATGGATTGCCCAGGGAAGTTGTGAATGCT
>JASSUY010009723.1:0-36980 GCA_032466535.1 Forpus xanthops | reverse complement strand
CGGCAAGAAAACCAAAATTTGAGAAAAAAAAAGGGGGATGGGGGAAGAAAAAAGAGAAAAGACTGAATTCAACCTCGCGGGCACTGCCCGCCTCCCTCGGTGCTAAAAGCCCTTGTCTCATGTCCCCGAATGCCCACTCTGACTTGGTCCTTTAGCAATGGGGAGCTGGGGGGAGAAGGGAGGTCGGCGGGGTGGGGGACGGGGGGGGGGGCGGGAGCCGACGTCGTTGCTGACCTGTGCCCCTGCCCCCCCCAGCGTACCTGGTACAGGCGGTGAGAGCGGCGGGGCGGTGCGATGCGGTCTTTAGGGGCTTCTCGGACTGTTTGCTGCGGCTGGGCGATAACATGGCCAACTACCCGCAGGACTTGGACGACAAGAGAAATCTCCAAACGATCTGCGCGTAGGTCTTTCCTCTCTCCTTCGGGGCCGAGGGGGGAAACGGGAAGAGGGGTTCATTCTGGGCTGGCAAGTGGGGCGAAGCTGGATAATGGCGGTGGGAAGGGGAGCCACAGAAGTAACTCGGGGTTTGGCGCTTTTGGGATTGGATTCTCTGCTCTGGAGTCCCTCCAAGTGCACTTCCATGGGGACAAGCCGGGTTTGGGGAACTGTGCTGTCTGGAGAGAGTTTTTACAATGCCTTTTTTAGTTTTTTTCCTTTTGTGGACCTGTGTTGGGTTTGTTTTTTGGTCTTTCCCCCTCCTTTTCAATTTAATTTATTTTTATTTTATTCCCCCCTCCTTAGTTCCCCGCTTGTATTTTTTCCCCTTCTCTTGCTGACATTAACTGCACGGGGCTTGTGATCCCTTCCCTTATTGCAGCCTTTGGGCCCTACTCTCACTGGCATGCTCTGGCGCTCAGGACAGAGGCAGGCCCGGGAAAGGCAGCATTCTCTGTTGCTGAGGAGGCCATTCCTCTCGAAACGACGTTATTAAAACGAAAAGAGATGAACCCCAGTATTACTCTCTCAGTGGCAGAGGAGCTGCCGTCCCAACAGCAGCTCTCCTCAACCCCCTTGCGCCACAGGGGAAAGCCCATTTTAACCCAGTTCTGTCCTGCTCCTGGCAAAGACAGGAGGATAAGGAAAATGAACGATGAAAGGGAATAGTAACACTAATAAATGGAAAACAACAAGGAAAATTAAAAAAAAAAAAAAAAAAAAAGGAAAAAAGAGCAGGCCTTGCAAAATCGGCTCCTGCTCCTCTCCTTCCCAGTTTCTCTTTGAAGCTGAAGAAACTGGGGCAGCTGGGTGAGACCTAAATTTGGCATATTCTTCCCCAGAGCTCAGGGTAACGGATCTTACCCTCAAAGGGGAAACCTGGGGAAACTGCCAGGGGCCCGGGGCCGCCAGCTCCGGCCTCGCCTGCCCGATGCAGCGTCCAGCGTTCCGGGCAGTGAGGCAGAAATGGACTTTTTCCATACGTCAAGAGGGAAAAATAAAATCAAGAAGGCTGCGCAGGGTATTCTCCTGTTTTCCCGCTGCTCTTTTCCGGCACAAACTCCCCCACCGAAAAATAAAAATAAGAAACACAAAACCAAAACCCCACAACCAAACCCTGAACAAACAAAACCAAATAAAAAAAAAAAGAGAATCATATTTAGAAACGAGATAAGGACCGAGATACGGTCGTTAGACATAAATACGTGTGGAATAGGTTTTTTTCTGATTTTGTTCCGCGAAAATCAAAAAAGTGGACATGAAATGGAAAAGAGAGGTGAGAGAAAAAGAAAGGGGGAAAAAAAGGAAAAGGAGAAAATAATTTAAAAAAGAAAATGAATAGAACTAAGAAAAGGGGAAAAGGGGGAAAGAGAAAAAAAAGAAAGAAGAAAAGGAGAAAAAAGGTAGAAGAAGCTCTGTAACTCCCTTCTTACCTAGAGATTTCTGAGCCAGGCACCTACTAAGTCCAGCAGCTCTCTGTAAATGCTGGACTGTGGTTTACCTTTTATTGTGCATGAAAGGCAGATACTCAGGGGCAGTAGTGCCCTAATATGATGTCCTTTAGCCATGGAGTGCCGGACCAGAGGTCACCCTGACCAGTAAAAAAATAAGACCCTTCTCCCTACCACTTCCCACCACCCGATTGCCTTCCCCTGAGCCTGGATATGTATTGAAGGAAGATGGGGAAAGATTTAATTTTCCTTTGGGAGATGCAATTACAGCAGAAATACTGCAGGAGAGGCACACTCTCAGACTCCGGCTTCTCAGTATCTCATTATTTATTACAAATGTAGCAAACATTGGGAGTCTACAACCAGCTTAGAGTGCTCATAAATTAGCGACTACTTTAAAAAAGAAAAAGAGAGGAGGAGAGAGAAAAAGAAAATAAATATCTAAATTTGCAGGCGTCTGCCTTGAGGCAAGGGGAAAATAGAAGGCAGAGAGTAGATTCGGGGTGCATTCGATAATCTAGACTTGGAGTGGCAAAGTCCTCCTGCCCTCCCCAAGAGGTGGGCACTGGGACAGGTCCTGCCCCGGCGGGAACTGCTGGTCCAGTCCCCGTGAGAAAGGGAATTAAAAGAAAAAGTAAAAATACGTGTGGAAAGAGATGGAAGTTATCCTCGTGAAGGGGAAACCCTTTGCTGCCTGTAGACTCCTGACCATGGATCAGGAGTTCCTCCCGCTGGCCAGCGCGGGATGGCCAGGAGGGACCCTTCCGGACCAGAAGGAGAAGATGCTCCTTACTTTTCCTTTTCCTCTTCTTCTCCTCCTTCTTGCCCTTCAGTCAGAGCCCCCTCCCGTCCCTGGGCATCCCTCCCAAGGGTTTTTAAGGCCACACCGGGACTCTCCGGGATACCCCTTCCCGCCTGGGAAAAGAGATGCCTTTCCTACCCCCACCAGCTCGCTCCCAACGGTGACGAAAAATACTCGGTACGAGCCTGTGGGCTCCTGGGCTGGCGTCTGTCATCCAAGGGGTGCATCCCCCACCCCAGACAGGCAAAGATCTCCTCAGAAGAGATCTAGCAAAACAGCGCTTGCACCACCCCCCCTTCCCAGGCCGGGCTGGTGCCGACTGCGGGGTTGAAGAGATGGGACCCCTGAAACCTCAGGCAGCAGAGGGGAGGAGGGGTGCCCAGAGCAAGGCGTGCTCTCGGGGAGGACCGTGGGGCAGCTCCGGGTAAGGGGAAGAGGGGCGAGGTTCCCTCGTAGAAACCGGCGTCTCCGCGGGGAGAGGGGGAGCAGGGGCCGGGTTTTAGGGCGGGGGAGGCGGCGGCTCCTCCCTCCCGGGCGCCAGCCCCCCTTTCAGACATGTCCCCGCTGTTGCATGGGGGGAGAGGGACGTGGACTGACGGCGGGCCTGAGGGGGTGCGGGAAGGTGTTTGCGTGCCTGTTTTGATGCCGGTTGCTCTCCCCCACTGCAGGTACTGGGATGATTTCCACGCGTGCACCCTCACAGCTCTCACGGATTGCCAGGAAGGAGCGACAGACCTCTGGGAGAAATTGAGACGGGAATCCAAAAACCTCGATTTCCAAGGCAGCTTATTCGAACTGTGCGGAGGAGGCAGCGGCGCTGCCCGGTCCCTGCTTCCACCGTCCTTGCCCCTGCTCCTGGCGGCCCTGGGGGCCGCGCTAGTGACCTGGCTGCCTTTCTAAGGGGGGCGAGCACACTCACACCCACACCCCCCCGTGCTGGATCTATAGAGGAAGTGTCCATCCCTTGCTTTGGGGACGTTGTGCTTTTCTGTGGTTGATGCTGGTGATGGTGGTGGTGGTGGCTGATGGTGGTGAAACACCCGTGTAGGACTGTGGAAGCGTTCTCCCTTTATTATTTTTTTCCTTTTGTGTTTTATTTGCCAAATGTTACCAAACAGGCAGCGGCGCGCAGCCCGAATCGGACCTCAGCTTTACTATCGCTTCGAATCAAAAAAATAGAAAAAATAATATTAATAATAACAATAATAATAATAAACAACCAAACTCGAGCCCTCGTTGTGCAAAAGCAATCTCAGGAACAGCTCTGGGCCACCTAACGCTAAGGCACTAAGGCTGTAAATCGGCCGGGCTACCTCTCGGCCAGCCACGGTCCCCCTGAAAGTGCAGCAGGATGCGGGGCAAGAGCAAAACCGCAGCCAAACACAAAAATGGCACTGGCGATGAGTCCAAGGGAGATGTCCACGTGTGAAGCATATGGTGAATAATTCACAATCTCTCATCTTTCCTCCACAGTCGCTTTTTTTCTTGGTCATTCCACAAAAAAAAAAAAAAAAAAAAAAAAAAAAAAAAAAAAAAACCAAAAAAACCCAACAAAAACCACCAAAATAAAATTAAAAAAAAAAAAGAGCATTTTTCCTCAAGGAGAAAAGAGCGAGCGAGAGGGAGAGAGAGAGGGGGAAGGAAACGAACAGTTAAGGAAGAAAGGGAAGAGCGACAGAAAGAGATGTGTCTAAATGCCCGGAGGAGTGAAGGAATGCTGCTAACAGATCTCTGAGAGTTTACCTTTACTTGCTGTTCGAAGGCATCTTTCCGAATTCACTGCCTTTAATTTTTTCCTCCTCTTTGTTTTAGATGTTACACATATCAGTAAAACACCTGAATATTCAACCGTAGAGATCACAAAAAGGGGGCTTAAATGTAGACATAAAGGAAAAAAAAAAAAAAAGAAAAAAAAAACAACAGCAAAATGATTTTGAAAAAAAAAAGAGCCTTGATTTTAAAAGAGAAGAAAAATGTAATTTAAACAAAAGTTTATTATAAAGTCAATTCAGAAAAAAAAATAACAAAAAAAGATTTGCTACAAAGTATAGACAGAAGTATAAAATAAAACAATTATTGTTTGAAATGAGGGTGTCGTCCTTTTATCCAATATGACCAGAGCATCTTGACAAGGACGGGGCTTTTAAAGCAAGGAAGGCTAAATCCCAAACCGATCCCTTGATGAACGCGGCAATTTCAGTTCACGCAAGGACAGCGAAGCTCAATTGGTTAGTGGGAGCCTTCTTTCTTTCTTTCTTTCTTTTTTTCCCCTTTTCATTTCTTTCTTAGAAACCTGCTATAAATCCTCCCACCTTGCTCCTTCTCCTCCTCCTGACGCCCCAAACTGCAGCTCCCACCCTCCAACCCCGTTCTCAGCTGCTCGGAGTAGGCGAAGGGAACCCCGGCGGCGCTGCCGGGAGGGCCCGCGGGCACAGAGGGGTACGGAAGTGAGCGAAGCCCCGGCGGAGGGAGGAAGGGAGAGCAGCAACCACCATTAAGGAGGAGGCTGTGGAGCCGGGGCGCAGAGGAGCCCTTTCATAATTGATAAGGCAGCTCTGCAGAAGGAGCACGGGGAAGGGGGGACGGGGTATTGATTTCGCAACAGAAGCTGCTCTAACCTCTGCTATTTATAGGCGCCCGATGACTTTATAAAGAAATACACATCAAAGAGTAAACACGTCCTTTTTACTTATAAGGCGAGAGCCCAGCTGGCGACAGGGGGGGTGTGAGTGAGTGAGTGGATGATGGGGAGGTAGGGGCCACGAATTGGTTTGGGGTGATTTATTCTGTTGGGGAACCGTTGCCCGTGCCGTAGTTCTCCTTTGCCAATGGGTAGTAGGGTGTCAGGGTCTCCTCCGCCTTCGCCCCCTCTCCCTGCTCCCCCCTCCTTCCCAAGATCCGCAATGTAATGTGTAAGCAATAGCAAATGTAACAGTTCATAAATCAAACTGTGGGTCGCAAGCCAATCTGCATTTCCCAAACGGATTGAATCCCAGCAACGAATGCTCTCAGGAACTGGAGACTGGCGCTTTTACCACTGGAAGCAATGTTGATTTTTTAATGATAAAATACATTATGCCTGTGTTGGGGGGAGGGGGGTGTCTTTGCAGAGCTCAGCCTCGCTTCTGCAGGCACAGGTCTGCTTGTATTTCGTTTTCCTTTGCCCTCCCTCTAGACTCACCCCCCACCACTACCAAAGGAAAGGAAAACCCTGGAGAGCAGAGCTTTGTTTAAATGGTTTGGGTTATTTTCTCTCCCCATAGAGGATCTAGACCTAAATTGATTTTTCTCTGCACATCTCTGTATTCATGAGGTCAGGCGCTGCTGTTCCGATTTCCTGTAGCACCAAATGCCAGCTGCCGGAGAAAGACCGAGTCCTCGCCGGAGTGCAAGGGGCTCCGCAGCCTGCGGGCTTCACTTTCTGGGTCTCGAGAACCTTTCCCCCTTTCCCCGACGGCAGCAGCAGCTTCGCCCAGAGGGGATCTGGAGCCGGTACCTCCGCTGCAGTCACGCCCCAGCTCGGCGCCGGTAGCGGGCCTTGTCTTCCCTGTTTCTGGACTGTGCCCGTCCGTGGGAGGACGGTGGGATGAGAGCCGCCCAGCTTCTCGTCAGGCTGAGGAGACAGCTGAAACTCCGTGAGAAGGGGGCGATTTCGAGCTCGTTGATGGACTCGAGTTGTCTTCTCGTGAGGTTGAATTATTACTCCGTAATTAGCACATACCACAGTTAGTCCTCCTCTGAGGCCAGTAATAAAACCGCGGCAAACGGGAGAAAAGCAGCCGAGCCGGTCGAGAGTCGTCTGATGGCCGGTCTCGGGCTCCTTCCCTCCCCACTCTGGGCATCTTCCTGGGAGCCTCCAGTTTCGGACTCCCAATTGTTGGGCAACCCTGGCGAGCCGGGGAGCAAGGAGGCATTTACTGCTTAAATCCCTGCATTGCACCGCCGGGATTTCCCTCACAGGTGGCAAGGACGGCAGCAAACCCCACTCCATCAGGCTCAGCTGGGTATCTTTTTCGGGGAACGCCAGCAACTGACAAACCCTCCACCCCTCTTTTCCTTCTCTTCATTTTACAAGAGCCCCTCAATGCGCAAGGCATTGGTTCTTCCCCTTTCTGCCCCTTTCAGGGATTATTTCTGAAGCCTGAGTGCAGTGGTCGATTTACATACATACATATTTAACCTAGGGATGACCGTTCGGTCTTGCATCGTTTTGTGACCAAGGAAACAGGAGCTCTTCCCCGAGTTCCAGAAAGTCAAACTGTATCCACTTTGCCTCCCGTGATCCCGCATCTGCAGAGTTTGCACTGGCTGGAGAGAGAGAGCTGCGGAGGTAGAGCTCTGCTGGCGGGGGGAGGCCGAGTGTCCCCTGTTGGTCTGGTCCCGTTACCCCAGCAAAAGCTGGTGAGGTTGAAGCTTCTGAACACCCCTTAACGCCTGGGCAAACGTGAGCTGGTGAAATGGGGAGGGGGAAAAATGCAACGGAAAAGCATTCAAATGTTGACAGCAACCACAATAAAATTATCACCTACTTAAAATACAAAAAAAAAAAAAAAATACACACAGACGGAGGGGAAAAAAAAATGCTAAATGCAGATCAACAGGAAAAAAGACCCCACAGCTAAACCAAAAGCCAAACCAGCGCTTTTCTAGCTGGCTGGATATGGATAACCGGGGAGGGTTGCAGCCACTGCGGCTCTGTCTGCCCTAATTCCCATCCCCAGCGCTGACTGAGCATCCGCAGTCCCGGGGGGCCTCGGGAGCCGGCTCCGTTCTCCATCCCCGGGGCCGGACGAACCCGCGTTTGGCAAGCGACTGCTCCCTGCCAGCCGCCACCTTTTAGCAGCCTGGCTCAGCCCTGAACTGCTCAGCCCGCATGGACTGCCCTCTGACACAGTGAGAATGCGCCAGCACTGGGCTGAGGTGGTGGCAGTCGATCTTTTTTTGCTTTAAAGGGAAAAAAGGTCCCTTTCCCATCTGCTCCCGTTCACAGGAAGATGGAGCGGGCCTCTGCTGGGAATGAAAGCTTCAGCCAGGACACACAAAGCTGAGGAAAAGCTGTCTGAATGGTAGAGAGGGCAAACAGGCTAGTCCTTAGGGAGGGAGTGCGGAGAGATGGTGTAAACGTAAGGTGCAGTACCCATTTCTCACAGGACTTTTGGGTGTCTGTAGCTACATTTTAGAAGAAGCAGCGAGATGCTGTTGGCCCCTGGCTGCTTTGCACAGCCTAGGGACAAACATAGCAGTGACTCTCCCAGCCCTCTGCCTTTCCAGGGGCCTGTTTAAGTCTGCGCAGTTGCTTTCCTGCCCATTGAAATCCAGTAGGTCCAGTGAAGGGCTGACAAACCAAGGAGACAGAGGCCAGTTCAGCCTTTGCTATTCATCAGGGCTGATTCACTAAGGATTAGTGCCATTAGGTGCGCTACAGCAGTGCCTGAGGGCCCCAATTAAAGGAAAGTGAACTTGTTAAATCCAGAGAGGCAGATTTTCTCTTACTCAGGCTTGATGCAGAGGTGGTGCCTCCAGGGTGGGCAGCAGGAGTAGCCCTGGCTTTCTAGGTATGCAGCAGCCTCTCTGCCTTCCCCCTCCCTCCTCCTCCAGCTTTTCCTTCTCTTTGGCTGCAGATCTTGCTTATGGGCTGCTGCAGAGTGAGGCCGGTGCTGGAGGTGGCTAGCAGGATTTGTGGGAGGAGGTGGCAAATCAGGTTATTTTTCAGAGCCACTTCACTCTTCATCACAGGGCAAAGGAGTGGGCTTGATGGTTGTGGTGTGCGTGGTTTATTTATTTTTTATTTCGGGGGGAGGAGAGCAGGCAAAGTGATGAGGACTGCAGAGGAGTCTGTTATGAAATCAGATGCAATTTTAGCTATCAGAAAAAGTTGCTTTAGGCTACAAGCAGCTGATGATCAATGGTGCTGTTGGCAAATACTCTTCCAGCTGGCTGCTGTCCCTGTCCTGAGGGATGCTTTCAACCCAATGCCCACTGCAGTAGTGGTAGAGCAAGGGGCTTTCATTTATTCTGGGCTAAGGATCTTCTGCTGCCTAGTTCCACCAGGGAGATGGAGGTGATGCAAAAGAGATGCAGCACTGACACTGGTGAGTTATTGACTGTTCCTTTCTCCTCAAATCTCCATGGTGGGTCTGTGTTAGAAGACCTTACTCAAAAGCCCACACTACTGAGCTAAGGGTTTGTTAATGGATGGGCAGGCTGTGCTGGCATAAGCTTTACCTTTCAGGAGATACTGCAGAAATATGTCTCAATGACTGGAAACCCAGCCTGTGGCCTCTGCCCCAGCTTTTTATTTTTTACTGCTTCTTTATCTTGTTTATCTCTGAAGCTGATATGAAGAAAAGATGGAAGCAGCCTGCTGAAGGTCAAGGTGAGACTGACCATCAGTTCACCTGAATGCTGGAAATTTCCAGTGGAAGTCCATGTCCACAGGTACTGGAAATTTCCTCAGCAAGAGAAACAGCATTGCTGCAGGGGACAAATAACTAGTCCTGACCTTCTTTACACAACTCTTCTCTGGGAAAAAGTATCCCTGAATTCAATATGCATTCTGCCTAGGTAACAATTTTGAATGCTCCCTTTTGCCTCTGACAGGGATGTTATCCAAATATGAACTCCAGCTTCATGCTACCAAAATACGAAGTGTTTGTGTGTGCATCATACTTTGTACCTCCAGGTTTCTTGCCTATGATGTCAATTTATTAAGGATTGTGAAAAACTTACTGAATCTCTCAAGCACCCAAGATCAAATCTGCAGGTCACTTTTTTTTTTTTGCTGTGAAGCAGCAGACTCAAGAGTAAATGGGCAATTCATCTTTTAATACCACCAATTTTTATGATACTTTAGAAACTACTGGATATTCAAACTGATGCTCCCGAAGGCAGAGAACTAAAAATCAAACCCCAGCCAACCAAACTGGAAAAAAAAAAAAAAAGAGGAGAGGAAAAGAAGAAGAAAACATAAGAAAAAAAAATCATCATTGACATTGTAAGGAATTGTTTTCATCAGATTTATCCCCTCCTTAAACCTCCTGTTTTGCTACATACACTCACTATCAGTAAGTTCACTTCAGGGCTGGCTAGGTACATGGGATGATTCTGCCAAATGCACCTCTTCAAGAGTCAAATCGTATGTCTAGTATAGCATATTACTGTCAGAACTTCTAATAACAGTATCTGAAGTACGAGTAGTTTTGCAGTAAATTGATAGTTTGGTATTTATGCTCCTTTTAATGATTTTATTTTGACTGGGTAGTGAATGAGGTCTTATCCATTCCTGTGTTCCCTTGGGGAACTTTCAATTTTCCAGTCTTCTGGCACAAGCTGCCTTCAGAAAGAATGATTCCTGTAAAGCCACCGCTCCATTTCATTTACCACATTTCAAGAAAACTCTAAATTATGTTGTCAGATGAAAAATCTAGAACATATTCTGTTAGCATGGAGCATTGGTCACATTAGTTTTGCAACGCCTCATTTAAGGATCCAATATGTGAGAAAATTGTCCTAAGCTTTTCTTTTTATTGAGGCTTAATAGGCATCCTTGTCCCTTTTACTAGACCTGTGATGCAAGACTTGGCTTTGTTCTGTTGCCAAGACATTTCATTTGATCTCCTTTACCCTTACTTCTCCTGTCTATTAAGTGGGAGTAGCACTTTGAGATTTTTGGTGGGTGAAAAATGCTACATGAGGTGGTAGGCATTATTAATTAGAATGATCTTATTTTATCTTTCAGCTTTCATCAGAAGAAAAAAACATCTGGATTGAAATTATGACAAGAAGTAATAGATAAAGGACACTTCCCTGTGGTTTCATAGATCTGCTGCGTAACAGAAAACATTCAGCCCTCAGCGCACCAGAGTTGTGGTTCATATCTCTCTCCAAAGAAGCCCCATTTTAAAGAATGTTGTAGCATATCAACCTAATGCAGATGCTGTGCTGCAGGCGTCTCAGGCTGCGAATTTCAGCCTATGCCCTTGGCTAGGCACTTGAGGACAAGTTGCAATACCCGTCCTTATTTCAGAGATTCCACTCTGTCTTCAGCCATGCCACACACTGCTGGCAAGCTCTCTGTTTTGCTGTGCATCAAAGTTTCATTTCATTCCATTCCCTCCCTTTTCTTTAGGTGTCAGTGATTTGCACTCTCTCCACCTAAATCAGAAATCTAGCACATCAATACTTAGAAGACTTAGGAGAAACAGAAAACATCAATATTTCACTGAACACACAAAGTTGCACAGCTCCCCAGTCTACATTTTAATGTCAGTTGTAGTTAGTTTGTTTTTTGCCTGTAAGCTGAGTGATTTCAGCTTCTCTTTGAATCATACCAGTGCAAATAGCTTGGTTTTCTCCATTGCTTGCATTAACAAGGAACTGTGATGAGTTTGCTCAGGCTCACTATGGAAGGCAGTCCTGAGGTGGCTGACTTCTAGGGAAAGCCACAGGGGCAATAAGCATGAACCAGCCTATGCACTAGGCGCAGCTTTTGCTGGTCTTCAGCTTGTGTTCCGACCCATGCTTATGTTAAACACATAACTCTAATAGAGACAAATGCAAAGAAAAATGAGCTGGATGCGTAGTCATGGAGCTACACTTAGAAACGATGGCCCATTATAAGGTAGCTTCACCAACTACAGGGGAACTGTGACAGCTCATGGTCATTTAGGACTTGTTCATCTTGTGGTACGCCAGGATCTGAAGTTTCCTATCTCACTCTTTGTGTGAACTAGGTCATGCAAATGCGGGTACTGGAGTTAGAGGGAACTTGAGCAGAGTCCTTCATAAGTACCAGGGTGAGAAGGAGCAGCAATTAGCTCTAAATTCACTTTGCCAGCCTGCGTTTCTGAGCTCTTCCCCTGCTGCTCTGTAACTGGAAGACTTCTGCACTAGAAAAAGGGGAGAAGAAGGTTTTACTGATGTTGATGTTAATCAAGCCTTCTTGCAAGTTAACGAAGCTGTGAAATTGTATCTCATGTGGTGTTCAATAGTTATGATTGTCTCCTATGTGGATTCTCTGGTGTCTAGTAACACAGTCGTGTTTCTGCAGTGAATGTACTCCTGGGGCTTTTTTCCTCTGCCTGCCTACTTCACAGCTCTTGTAGGCAGCTCAAACCTAGGAGATTTCCATCCCCTTTCAAGTTTGATCCAACTCAGCTCACAAGCTCAAAAAATTATTGAAGAGGGACTGACTGGCACTTGCACAGAAAGTGTGATCTCATGAGCTTTCTTTCCTTGGAAAACTAGTCTACCAAACTAACAACAAGGGAAAAAAAAACGTCATCCCCCTACCAAAGAGAATCTAAGCACTGAGAACAAAGAGGGAAGCGGGAGAGGAATGTGAAGCTGTTTTGAAGGGGGAAAGAGGGGTTATCACTACCTTGTGGTTGTAGAGCTCTCATACTTAAAGGACCAACCTTGGAGACATGCTCTGGAGAAAACAGTCTCCAGGTTGTGGCAAGATCTCTTGTGAAAATAAGTAAGGGAGAGAAATCACCTAGATTCAGCTTACCACCATGCATCCTAAATGGGTATTCATATTGTAAGGACCATCTCTGGTGGTTTGCATTTCTATCTACTAGACAGACGCAACAACCATGCAACCTACAATATCTGAAGTGAGGTTTGTCCTGTCCCAAAGGATCCTCTCACCACCCTCTCCTTCAGACCAAACTTTTCCGTGGTGCTACTACAGGGTTTGTCACTCCATGTTCCATGTTTGTATTTTAGAAAAGCTGTTATGTGTCTTAACATCTACAGAGGTATGCATGGTTTTACTGGGCGTTTATAAGCACTCATCCTCTGTGCACTCCAACCTTTCCTGTCCTTATAACTTATGGAATAAAATCCTCTAAGTGAGTTTTAACGATTCTTGTTCTACTCCTTTACAAATTAGGGAGCTGTCATCCTTTATTTTATATGATATCGCACAATGTTTGAGGCTGTCAGAAGTATTATAGTGCTGATTCATATAAATTGATATTTAATTTCAGTAATTATAATATCAGTAGTTGTATTTTTGCACCTGATGCAATTACTGACATTCAGCTCTTGAGCTCTGCTTTGTTCTTTCTAGATTTAGGCACTCCTTACTTTTTAATCTTCCTCCCCTACAGTACACACAAAACTTGTAAATAAAAACTCAGACCTTCCCATCAATGGCTACGTCCAAATGCATATGGTGGTTTGTACCACATGGTGTACAGTCTGGGTGTACACAGAGGGCAAGATATACTCAAAACCCCACTCCTTATTACGATGTCATTGTTATGAGGCTTAGAGGGGGTTATGTTACCCAAATGATGCACAGTGCTTAATTGCTTGTACTTGCTTATTGCTAAAGGCCTTCCGTTTGCAACTTTTAGAGAGCATTTTTGCTTGTAGCTTTTTGCTTAACATCCCCTGGGGCTGCTGTGGCAGTACCTTGTGCTTGGTATATCTCAAATACTCTTCTCATGGCTTTGCACTGGCACATTTGTTAAGTTGTATTCCATGAGAAAGGGCTCGCTTCCTACGCCTCAGACATCCTTCTGTCTTCTCCTCTACCTTCTCATCACATTGCTGTTGAGTCATAATTTGCAGTCTACAAGGAGGTTTCCACACCCTGCCAGCTTGGTGCCTTTTAGACTGATGACTCCATATTAGAAGAAATACGACAGGTGAATAAATAATAGCTATTATAACATATCAGAAATATTACATAATTGCAGAAATTTATAAGGCTTAGCAGCCAATTAGTGTGCAATATTCTTACCTAGTTAAGCATTATCCAATCAGTGCCAGTGTTGTCAACAGACAAAGATCACTAAAAGGCAGCTTGAGCGAGCTTTAACGAAGGGTATAATTTTACCAGGGAAAAACTGTAGGGGATGGTTGTTGACATGACTGCAATCTCCCCTGCACTGGAGCAGACACCCAGGAGAGGATATTCACCTGAGAACTTCCGACTGCATCTCTTCTTGGCTGGCCGTTTGATACAACTTTGGTTTTAACCTTGACCTTAATGTATGCCACCAGCTGCAAAACAGGTAAATAAAGCATGTGCTTTGTGCCTGTCAACCTGCCCCAACTTTGTGTTAAAGCACAAAGTGAAAAATCACCTGGGCCAAGGAATTCCTGTTCCGTCCCAGCAGAGTTTAAGGCAGTAATCCCTTTACTACAGGTATCTAAGACCCATTGGCCTCTGGTTTATAGTCCACGCAGAAACTTGTTATGGTTCAATTTCAGTAATAGAAAACCTTTTATGGACAGTACATTATTGCCATATGTCAATACTATTGCCATATGTCAATACTATTGCCATCTATTATTTCACTTTAGGAGTGCTTTTTATTATTTTAGCTTGAAAATTGTTCCAAATTGTCTTAAATTAAACCAACATACGTTTAATTTAACCTGAAGGGAATGACGACCTCCCAGAAAATTGCTGTGCTTCTGTCTGCTGCTAGCAGAATGTGGTACAGCCAGGTTTTATGTCCTATGACAGAGCCATGACTGCATCCTGGCGGAGTGCCCATGTGACAGTGAGCACTGACTTCACTCTTTGTCTTGGTCTAGCTCATCTGCAAACATAAGCTCTTTGACCAAATTCACCATTTCATAAAAATGTACATACTGTATAGACTAGATCATAACAGTGAGGCTTGAGCTAGGTGCCCTGTGGGTGATGAGATACCATGATAGTTATCAAGTACTATGCAAATTGCTGCTTGTGCAGCTTGCATAGGGAAGTTGTGAATGCTCTATCGCTGGCAGTGTTTGAGGCTGGGTTGGACATAGCCTTGGGTGGCATGGTTTAGTGGGAGGTGTCCCTGCCCACAGCAGGGCGGTTGGAACTAGATGATCTTAAGGTCCGTTCAAACCCTAACTATTCTGTGATTCTATGATTCTGTGTTCTAGCTTCTTTGGAGCAAAGACCAAGAGATCTGCAGAGATGCTACTCGGAATAAGAAGAAAACAATAAAAGCTAATTTTCACTGAAGTTCCTGGAGAACTTAACCTCAGTGGCAAGGTGAGTAGCCTAGAAGAGGACCTACAGACCTTAGAACAAACACCTCTGAACAACAACAAAAAAAAGTGACTTCCTTACATCAGGGCACTCACTGCCTGAATGTCCCAAGCAGTATCCTTCCAACAGGCATGCAGTCAGCCATCAGAAACATGGCTTATGTCTGGTGATTTAAATATCACCAGTGCAGGTTACTCTATCTCCTCAGCTTCTGTCAGTGCTGCATTTTCTTCACTGTCAAAGTTATCTAAGCTGAACCTGAATTTTCCAGCTTTAGAGGTGACTATGAATAGGTTGGGTGAACATCTATCAGACGCTTTGTGGACCAAACACAGACATCAAGATCTCTGGTAGCCTCTTTTGTGGCTTTCTAGAATTCCAGTAAGAAAAATGAACAGCTACAGGAAATAGGCATTCACAGAACATGCTCTTTTGAATAAATAGTATTATTTGATCATTGATCATTACCACCACTGAATTTATGAAAATGTTTGCTGACTCATATAAAACCAGGAGGGGTCAGCTTTTCTGAAATCTTACTGGGACAAAGACTTTTAAACAAGTACATGGGGGTGCTCCTGCATTTGAAAGTCAGCATGTTACTTTGGGATCAGAACGATGGAAGAAGTCCAAGACATGAAGCTGCTACGGACATCTGCACTGAAACAGTTAGCAGTGCTGTCATTTAAACTTGCCATCATTCTGTTTCAGAGTTAACCCAACCTTAGATACAGCTAACGCAGGGGCTTGGGTCACAAGGAAGCCAGTGACTGATCTTGCTGACATTTGGATTAACGCCTGTCTAAGCTTATTTTTCCTTGAGGTACCTTATGCTACTTGGGGGACAACAAGTGAAAACCATTTTTCACACTTTGGGCTGGCATTCCTAGGCTGATGTCCAGACAGGAGAAGCAGGGAGCTGGCATGCTCAGAGATTTGCAATGTCGATGCCTCCTCCAGAGACATGCCAGCTGCTGGCTGCTGCTGGCTTATGGCAGAAGATGATAGAGTAGCAGAGATATCCATCCTGCTAGGCAGTCTGACCTGTGCCAGGACTGACTGCGAAACATCTCTGCTGCTAAGTGTTGAGAGCTTCCCAGCGTTTATGCAATGTTAGCAAATACTGCTAACTCTTGTGTGCCAAGGGGGGCTCTTGAAAAAAGCTGCTATGGTGTCACTTCAGGTATCAGTAAGCACAATCTCCTTCAGATACTGACTTCCTTCTTGCCTGGTGGCATCCATTCCCTGCAAGGTCAGAGGAAGACCTGGTGGCTGGCTCCCTCTGCTCCCGGCTTGGGCAGAAGGATAGTCCTCTCAGTCGGACCCACTGTGTCCTCAAGAGGCCTCCCTTCTCTCCCATGACTTTTTTTGCAGCACACCTTTCCCCAGCAGCTTTATAAACTGTATTCTGCTCATCAATCATGTGTGTGGTTGATTGAGACCTCTACATGTCAAACCCTATACTAGGGAGAGTGTCTCCTGGCAGCACATCCTGGAGAGTTGATGGACTTCCAGAAAAGGGATCAGGTTATAAGGCAGTGGAGCTTTAGTATATTTACACTGTGACAGGCAAACTTTTGTATCTTGGATTACTTACAGAAGCTGCACCAGAATATAAAGGTGTAGGAGGAAACATAGTCAAGAAGAAAAGGCTTACCATGAATATTTCCATTCAGCATACAGGAAAGTTGCTTAGTGACATGCAGAAATTTGCCACAACTTTCTGTGTAAACAGCACTTGGCTTTAGCGTGTGGACTCAACACCTTGCTTGGAGGAGCTGGAGTCAAAATTGACCTGAATACATCCTGTATTTGGCACTGAGAAAACAAAGTTCTTGGGGCTGTGGACTCCTGAGATGGAGCTTTAAGCATGTTTTTAAAGGTCAGACAGCAGCTTTTGCAACTCACTTTAGCTCTGACGTGTTCCTAAAGTGGGCTTAGTCTCTGAATGCACCTGTTAGAGAGTACAGTTTGAACAAGATCTTGTATGATCATAAAAGTAGGGTTCAAAGTCACATTATATCTTTGGAGAAATACAACTTTGGAAGACAACTTTAGAGCAAAAGAATACAGTGACTGCAGCTGGGGATATTGCATTTAGTAATGGAGATGACCATGTGGAAACTGCCTGAGGAATATGCAGAATATATATTCCACGTATTCTTTTCAAGGTCAGTGAAACTCTACAAAATGCAACCATCAGGAAGTTTCTTTGGGTTTGTGGCAGTAATGGAAATTCTGAGTCCTTCTGGACTTGATTTTCTAAAGTACCAGATCCTCTCATTTTCCAGTGTTATCAACTGGACCTGTGGTTGCAAATGTTGGTGCAAAACCTGAGTTAGAGACTTTGAGACACTAATGAAATATTTTGCTCTTCGCCTGCTGTGCAGACATGGGCAAGCTGTGGCTTTTATTCCCATGTCTTGACTGCCTTGGGGTTGGATTGATGGGATGTTACTTTTGGAAGAAAAAAATATTAACGTTCAGGTAGAAAACTGTGAAAGAATCTTAGGGTATTTTGGGTGTATCCCATCACTTTTATGTATCCTTCCTGAAATGCAGGCTTAGTTGTATGCACTTGTGTTTCTAGGAAGCTAGTTCGAAATGACAGACTTGGCCAGACTCCCTTAGGTAGTTTTTTTTTTTTTTTCACTTGCATCATCAGGCAAATTCTGACACAGCTCTTCAGCAGGCAGAGGGGCTTGTTCTGAATATCCCCCAAAATAAACTGATGGAGCAATGCTAGGTAATGCAAGCAAGTTTCAGATGCAGGGCTGCAAATTACTCCTCAAGAAGTTTATCTTCCTGTTCTCCCTACACTTGTCATCCTGCACCCCCAAAACTATCCTGCCATCCTGCCTCTGAAGCCCTCCTTCTGTGCCTTCTCTTGGATGGCCTAAAAGGAACAAAGTGGTCAGAGGTGCCCTGAAAGTATGCATAATTAGAGACCAGAGACCTAATTCCTTCACACCTTTCTTTACCAGGCTGGTAGTTATTTTTTTTCCAAACATTTTGGGTTAGGCTAAGAGTATGAAAAACATAGAGGTAAGCCAAATTCTGAGCTTTTTTTTTTTTTTTTTTATTCCAGGGGTATTCTACTGAAGGATGCCTGAGGAATGCCTGATGTCCTTGGCTACATGAAGGGAGCAGGCACAAGTCAAAAGAGGTGAACTGCTTTGCCAGTCAAGTATGAAGCTATGCAATGATAGATCTTCCCAGATGGCTTGTCCAGTACTTCTACTGAGCAGAATAAGGCAGCATCACTCAGTAAAATTTGCAAAAATGAAAGACAAGAAGAGAACATTTGCAGCCTTCTAAATGTTCCTTCATAGCTTTGTTGCCTGACAACAACTTGGTCAAGCAGCAATACTATCACTAGTCAGAGGCTTTCATGAACAAGTCTTACCTAGCTCTGGGCTTTCATTTGCAGCTGGAACATTTTGTCAAATGCTTTTTAATCTGCTTGACTGCTCAACAGGCAAACACACTAGGTATTATTCTTAGACATCTTATAGCAGAGCATATAGCTCAACTAATATTAATGCTTTAAGGTAACTGCTGCTTACCTATTGCAAACCATAGTACAGACTTCAACATGTGCAGCATTAATTGAAATCATCTATAGGAGCTTCAGCAATGCTTGCCTGAAACTCCTACTGATGGCAAGGGCAGCTGGAGCTCTCTGGGAGAGGTTTGAACTAGTGCGGCTGATTCACTTACGTCATGCCTCTGTGTTGTTTCCAATTATCTATTCTTGATTAACACCCTGTGTGGATGCTGTTATTGCAAAATCAGAGGAGTGCATTGCTCCTGCTTAACTCAACCCTTGAGTTGTTCTTAAGAAGCAGCAATGTCACTCTATATTTGCGCCTTACCTTAATCAGTGATAACTTGCAAGTGCAGGCAAGTCCTGGGATACATGGTTCATTATCTTAGAGGAGTGACAGTAATGTAATGAATATGCTGAGCATTTTAAGGAAGGATCATGCAGCCAGCCAGCTCATGGAGGGGGTCTGAAATTAATTTTACCTTGGAAGTTTTGGAAAAAAGATATGGGGTTGTTTTTTTGCTTGATTAGTAAAAACAAAGGAAAAAAACCCAAAGGGAAACGGACCAGCATTTTGATGTGATTTACTCTTTGCATTGTTCTTGTAGAACAAGTTGGGGAAAATGCCTTTTCACTCTCAAATAGATTGCCTCCTACAGATGTTGCTCACTGCAGAGTGCTGCCTGTTTTGGTGGCATCCATATCAACGGCAGCAGCACTCATGGAGAACAGCCATCAGATCCACAAAAGAAGAAGCCAAGCTGCACAGGCTCTTATCGGTCAGACTGATGGCAGGCAGTTAGATACTCATGCATGAGAAATAAATTGTTCTGGACTAAATCATATCTCCAGTGAGGGACAAGCACCCAGAGGAAAGTGACACTTCTGGGATGACAAAAATAGCCCAATGAAATAATGTTCTTTACCAAGGATATGTGTGACTTGGCTCCCTGAGAAGGCTGACATGCATGAGGCTACTCTGCCCTTTCCACTCTACGTAAGCCACACCACTATTACCATTATAGCCATCGCATGGTACCATCTGGTGCTTGTCTCTCATTTTCTTCTCCACAGTAATGGGACAGAGAAGCAAGTGCTACTCTGGAGAGGGCTGTAGAGTGTGGCAGAAGAGAGGTGCTTTCTGCAGACAGACAAAAGCCATGGGCTGGGGAAAGTCTGCTGCTCTTCATGCACCAGAGCAGGGTTAACAGTACAAGATCACTGGCATTTTGCAGGGGTTATTCCCTCTGTGCTTTGTTTTGTTCACAAAAGGAACGAGAGACCTCATGGCAGCTGAGGTGAATTGTTTGCCAGTCTTGCTTTTTTGAGCCATGTGAGTATCCATTTTTTATGGTTGGACTGGTTTCTGAGAGCTGACTTACCTCTGGACTATCTTCTGATCCATGTGGGGACTTCCCATGGCAAACTCCATGTTCCTATACAGCTAATGTGTCCTTATTTCCTTCTGCTATTGTGGCAGGGGGCTTCTCCCCACTAGCCCAAAGAGGCTTTGTCCTGCAGCAGATTTCTCCTTTTAATATCTCTGTACTGCTGACGTAGCCTGAAAACTTGACTGGAGAGTTCTAGTCCTTGTGCTCAGATTGAGACTCAATGCCCTAACTCATTGATCAATCCACTAAAAATCAGCCAGCAGCCTGCAAGATGAGTCTGGAAAGCCCTGTGATGGAAAGGCCCTTGATTTGTGCTCAACCTGCAAATCCCAAACACTGGTATGTGAAAGGAGTCTGGTCCCAAGGGCTTGGGAGCAAACTGTAGGCTCAATAAGGTGGGTCAGGTCACAACAAAGAAGTTGATCATTGACCTTGTCTCATTTTCTTGTTTGTGAATTACCCAAGAATGCATTTGCTGTTTGCAAAGGATAGGTCAACCAGTTATAAGTAAAATCTGTGCTTCATAGCTTTGCTAGTTTTAATGCGTAGGAGGAAGAAACAGGGCAGTGGGAATAATAAGGCAGTATGATTACAAACAGCATAAAAAGCTCTAGTGAGGAATCATGGCAAAAGATACAGATAAGGTCAAACTCCCCTGTGCTTTTTTAATCTAAAATAGGATTTTTGTGTGTGTTTTTAAATTACCTTTGTTCTTGTAATAAACTCTCTTAGAAAAAAACTGAATGCACAGTGGAATCTGTCACTGTTCACTCTTATATGCCAGAAAGTCAATGGAAATGACCACTGCAAAACAGGGTGTGGTGGGTGGTGGGATGTGGGCTGATGGGGCAGGCAGAGGTGAGAACCCTAGCACCACACATTGTCAGGTCCAGCTGTCCATTCCCACTCCCTCATCTGTACTGAGGTGAGTGCACAAGAACTTTGGGCTGATGATATCTAACTTTGCAGAAGCAACATCACTCAATTTACATTACAGCATGAACAGTTTTTCATCACAAACAAGGAGGTGGACATACCATAGCAAAGGGTGGAAAGAGGTTTGGTACTGTCACCTGGAACAACATCTCATCAAGCACAGCTTTAACCACAGGGATTTTGCTCACAGATGAGCCCACATCTCTGTTCACTAGGTACTTTGTGAAACACAATTTTGTTCCTTTTCCAAACACTATTCCCTCCCACACAGGCATACACAACACAAAAGTGTAGGCAGGACTTCTAGGTCATCTGTGGCCACCTGCTTTGGGCTGCACAGTTAGGATCAACAGTTCAGAGAGGGCACTGCAAACTGGAAATATTCGCTCATAGAACAACAAGGTAATTTGTGATGTCAGAAACAGCTCACTAATATTTTCCATAAAATATCCTGGATCCACATATGACAGCTTTAATCTAGCAGATGTCAGCTTTCTGCCACATGTTAAAATTTAGTTTGGCTATGCTTAGCTAGTTGGTGTAAGGTAAATTAATTCTTGTTATTTAATAGTATGATGATGAAATATGGGTTACTCCACACTTGACTCTGTGTCCTAGATAGTAATGCATGCATTTTTTAATAGACTCCACTTTCCTTATATTCAAAATCAGTCATGAGAGAGATAAATGAGGCTAATAATAAACAAACCTTGCAAAGGCCTTTGGGATCTCACAGAAATGAGGTTCAGATGGCTGCACAGTGATGGAGATTCCCCACAGCTCACATAGAGGAATTACTGCCAAGCGTTAGCAGTCACAGAGCTGCAGCTCCCAGAGGGCATTTCTCCACAATGGCTAACAGACTCAGCCAAGGGAAAGGTATGCAACATCCAGATTAGGAAGTCCTACAGTTTCTCACTGTTTGATATTATGGTGTTCTTTCATAAGAAAAACTACTCTACTTACGCCTGGTTTTTATATCCTCTCTCCCCATGACACTGCAATGGGCCATACTTGAAGACAGACTACTGGGATTATTAGCCAGATCAGTTACTGCTGCTACAACTGTCAGATGGAAGAAAGGAGGCAGAATAGCAGCCTTCTCATTTTTAAGGTAATTAGTGATGGAGAAGATTTATGGCCATTGCATTTATTGATTGATTAATTTATTTGGCAAATAGCCCTGTGATGGGAACAAATGTAAAATGGGTGGAAGGATTTCAGTGACAGATCAGGCTGGAAAATGTCTTTCAAATAGTGACTGGAAAGTATGGCATGGAGATGCAATGTTTTATCTTGCAAACATCTTGTTCACCACTTACTCCTGTAGTAGCTGACAGCATCCTGTATGCTGTATAAACCTGAGTCTGATCAGGCAACCATGGATTCCAGGAGAGTCCATAGGATAGGGTTTTAAGGCTTTAGTGCTTAAGAAGGGTTAAACTTCCCCCTCAGAAGTCATCAGGCAGCTCAGAGAGCAGAACTATAGACCCCAAATCATTATCGATGTAGAAAAAAGAAGGATCTAAAATTATTAGGGACCAATTACGATTCTATGATTATCAAGATCCCTTTAAAAACATAAATGCAGAGAAATCTCCTACCCCAGTCTACATTGCTGCAATGCAGTATCCATCTGTCTCAGGTCCAGAGGAAGGCTAAGGAAAGGACGGGACACTGGCTCCAGCTCCTCTGGGTTGTGGCCTGGCATGGTGTGAGAGATGGAAACGGAAGGCAGATGTCTCCTCCCCCCAGCATTTCAATTGTCCCTTCTCACCAGCCCCTAGGGCTAAGGTGGAGAGAGCATCGAAGAAAGCTCTCTCAGAAGCTGGTGCATACATGGGAGGAAGAAATGACATTTTAGAGCCAGGCATTTGGCAGGCTAGGATTTAAAAACATGAAGTGGTTATTGCAGCAAGTTCAAAGGCGCATGTCATATACAATGTGGAAAAGATGTCACAAGATTATCGATGAGGCTAGGTCATTAGCCGAGGGTGACATGTATTTTGGTGGATGATTGCCAGCTGAAATGACCATCTGTGTCAAGTCAGATGAAACTGGCCATCAGTCCACTTGTCTGCTAAAAATAAAAAAAAATGAAGGAAGAAAGACTTTATTTGCTGATCTGTCAGTTCAGTTCTACAACCCTGAAATCCTGTGCTCACCACCAAACAGATAACGAGTACACACTTAGCTTGCAGTACTCAGGCCATATTTACAAGGCTAGAAGAGCTACTACTCAGAATAAATCTAAAAATGCTTTTGTTGGCAGTACGTTTGAGAGTTGACAGCATCAAAATCTCCCTATTTTTAATATCCGATTCATGTCTATGGATGAACCTAGTTAAAAATTGGGTTTGCAAGGAAGAGAAATTTTTTATTCTATATTTTCTCATGAAAAATAGAGCATCAATGCAAAGTATCCCACTCATTCAAAAAAAGAAAAAAAAAGAAAAAAAAGAAGAAGAGAATTATTATTTCAAGAAAAAGAAAAAATTGTTTGGGAAAGGTTTCTAAATTTATTTGATGAAAATAGAGGACATACTTTTATTATTGTCTTAATGGAGAAAAATACCTCTTTTCTGCTCCTTTTTTGACTGAAATGATTTCATCCATGTCTACCTGAAAATGCCTGTTTCTGTGAGGAATGAAACTGGAGGGTGAGGTGCACTAGCCTAATCCCTGTGCCACTTAGTCCCTTAAGCTTTATGCAGTTGTTTATTGCTTTGGTTATCAGAGGTGTTATAGAAAGGGAAGAGTGCATAGTTCATTTTTCCATCTGAACGACAGGACTTTTCTTGGTTTGAGGAGCCGCACACGGTGCTCTCTCTTTTGTGCAATGCAGAGAGGAGTCGCCATCTTATTTCAGCCTGATGAATTAAAGTAGCTTGATGACTTTGCATACATCAGCCAAACTTCCTTCAGTGACATTTAAACTAATATAATTTATTTTGCAGTTGCTGTGGACTAATGAATAGGACCAATTCCCGTTGTTCGCCTTATGCCTGGTCATAGGCGTTAAGTTGCTGTCATTGCATGCTGTGCCTGAGCCCTTAGCTTGGTTTTGGCTGGAATAGAGTTAGTTTTCTTCATAGTAGCTGGTGTAGTGCTGTGTTCTGGCTTTAGTCTGAGAATAATGTTGATAACACACTGATGTTTTAGCTGTTGCTAAGTAGCGCTTACTGTAAAGCAAAGACTTCTCCGTTTCCCACGATCTGACAGTGAGGAGGGGCAGAAGAAACCGGGAGGGAGCATACCCAGGACACCTGACCTGAACAAGCCAAAGGGATATTTCATACCACAGAGCACCCTACTCAGTATCTAAACTGGGGGAAGCTTGCTGGGAGCCACTCATCACTGCTCGGGGATGAGCATCGGGCAACAGGTGGTGAGCATTTGCATTGTACTTCACTTGCGGTTTTTATTAGTAGTGTTATATTTTATATATTTTATATATGTTATATATTTTATTTATTAGTAGTGTTATATTTCACTTTATTTCAATTATCAAACTGTTTTTATCTCAACACATGAGGTTTAGTTTTTCTGATTCTCCTCCCTATCTCACTGGGAGTAGGGGGTTGGGAAGGGGTGAGCAAGCAACTTCATGGTACTTAGATGCTGACTGGGATTAAACCACAACAGCCCTCAAGCCCTGGGAAAGCAGCTCCAGCTGCTGTGCTAAAGCCAGTGTGTCTCCCATCTTGTCCAATACTACCTTGTCTAAGGTGGCCAGTTTGAACAACACTGTGGAAAAAACCTGCCCAAGTCCCTTGGGTACATATTCTACTGATGTTTATATCTTGAAATTTATATATATATATATTTTTTTTTTTTTTTTGTCTTCTATTTTCAAGATTAAATAATCTCAGTCCAGATAGGCTTTTCCATCCTGGAACTATCTCCCTCATCAATTATCTCCTACCAAAGAGAAGGTTACATCCCGACAAATGCAAGCTATCTGTCCCTGGCCACCAGCTAAGCCATGGTTTGGGCACTGTTGGTTTTCCATAGGCTTTCTAGGCTTTTACTGAAGTCTCTTTAGAGCTTATCCCAGAATTTTAAAAAAGTGAACAGCAGGAATTATGAATGGAAAATACACCAACCCAGGTCACGCTGAAACCCCAATGTTCTCCTGACTATCTTGGGTGAGGACATTACTTTGATCCTCCTGACTTTGGAGGCCTATTATTTTGGTGATCTGTGTGGAAAATTTGTGTCCTGATAACACAGATGCCATCAGTGAAATTTCACTGGGGTTGCACTCCCTATAGAAAATTAAAATCTGATTAATAACCAGTTCCCCACATCTGTAAGTATTTGCTTTGGTGCTATGATATTTCACACTTGGTGCTAATCCACATGCAGTTAGGAAAGTATAGGCAACATTCCCACAAATATACAATGGTAGCGTTCATTTTTTGGCAACTCTGAGGATGAAAGCCTCTCATTTGCAGAGGAAAAGTGCAACGGCAGCATGCCTCTTAACCTAGCAGGACTCAGGACTGTGAGAAGGATGAGATTTGTTCTCTGAAGGCATTCAGAAATATACCAGAAGTATATATATATCAGAGGGTACAGTGAAGCATATTTTTACATATTTTCCAAGAATATTTGCTGAAATTAGACTTTGAATTGACTATCACAAAGAATCAACAAGACACCTAGCTGATCCCATACAGATAGACAACACAAGTGTAGCATTCAACTAATGTAGGTCCATGAAATGTGAAGTACAAATATACCTAAATGCCTGCAAAGCAATTAAGAGAAAAACATTCCTGGGCCAGATGGAGGAGACTAATTTTCAATGAACTATTTGTACAATAAATGTTTCATTAAAAATTAGTCTACACCATGCAATCACAAAGTGTTTCTTTTTAGGAAGTCAAGAAAAGAAGTGGAATAATTCTCTTTACAATTCTGGCGAGAAGACTTTGAATGATGATGAACTGAAAAGCTTTACATGTTCCTGTACGATAAAAATTAGTCTCACCTTTTCCCCTGCTCTTTCATAATTTAAAACTCACTTGCTTTTAAAAGTTCAAGCCTGTCATGTAGTTAATCCTTACTGAGAGCTAGTGTAGATGACATGTTTAAAAATAATTGGTTTTAGGAATAAGAATGTTATCAGTGCTGAAATCCCTGTCTTCTTTCAGTGTTATCCAACTCTGGCAAAAGGATTTAGTAAAACACAGCTCAAAACAGTCCAGTTATAATTTGACTAGTAAAATGACTTTTTTATTATTATTATTGTTTGCTTTTGTTACCTACCATAATACAAACTTTCTACTATCTTAGTGGTACAGCACCACTGATGAAAATCTGATCGACCATTCTTGCAGCCACCTCAGTATTGCTACAGTGAAATACCTCTCTAAGGTAAAAGAACCGTAAGACTGAAAACTCAAGCACTCAAAAGTTAGAAAAATCAAAGAAAAGTTAGAAATGGTATATTTAAAACACAGACTTCAATTACATTGTGACACACTGTTTTCAAGAAAATGTTGTCCAAAGACACCATTATTCAATATTTCTTTAATGAAAACAAAATATGCAGCATATGACAAAACACCTAACAGAAGAGCATTTAATTTTCTCCTGGATTTTTCTGTCACACTCTTACCATAACACTTGAGCAGAGCTAAAGTAATGATACATTTATTTCCAAAGCACTGCTAAGGAAAAGTAGTAGAGGCAGTAAAGCCTTGCTTGTGAATGAAATGATTTGGAACAGCCCAGAACTTTGGTGTTCACATATTGTATTCAATTTGTAGTTCCCATCCTAGAAATGCAGGCCTGGAAGGGACCTCATAGATCATTTATCAATTGCTCAAGTTTCACCTTAAGGCTAATTGGGTTATTTTAGCTTCACAGCATCCATGGAAGCCCGTGTGAGGACCTCATCCCTTTGGTTGTAGAAAGACCTCCACATTTCCAGTCTAGACTGACTCCCAGACATTTAAAAACCATTTGTTATCATGCTAAACTGACTTTTTTAAGAAACTCTTTTCCCTCTGTGATGTATTTGCAGATAGAAATTCTAGCTTTTGTCAGCTTTTTCATTGCTAGGCTAAACAAGACAGATTCAGACTTCTCTCAGAAGACAGCCAGTCAACTCACTCTGTTTCCACTGGTGTCCTTGCCTGGCTCCTTTTCCAGCTGAAATGCATTGCTCCTAAAATGGGGAAAACAGGTCTGGACCTGTGAGCCCATCATGTGGTCATCTTCCAAAGAAACATACTGTGCTCAGACTAAGTTCTAAAGAAGTGAAGAGCATGAGTTTCGCACGGAAAGGGGTCAGGCAACCTCAAGGTGTCAGGAACAATTTCACAGGTAACAGCAGCAGTTCTAGACCAAGGATGCAGCCCAAGTCTCTGCTTATGGTGAGGCTGGATCACTGACCAGAGATTTACAGAGACAACCAGTAGCTCAAGGAGCCAATTCTGACCCCAGCTGAGGGGAGGGGATGAATTCTCCACTTTCTCTTTATGCTTTTGATGAAGTCAATGGGTCTGTGGATATGGGAGCTGCTGCAGTTTGGGGCCTTTTTCTATTGCCTGAATAGGTTTCCTTACAGAAGATGTGCAGGACAACATATTGTATGGTACAGAACATGAAAAATATCAGCTGGAGAGCAAAAAGCATTCCTATGTTTCAGCTCTCTGGCCAGTTGTCTGTCTTTTTAGCATTCTCCACGCATTGAGTCAGTCCTCCAAGTAAATGTTCTACTCTCTCTCTGTTTCTCTCCCTTTCTACACTGCTTTTGTAATGTTGTCAAAAAAGGAGTGAAGCTTTGGCGATGTTGGGAAAGCAGGGTAACACAAGGTGCAGATGCATCTGCTGCCACTATCTCTGTGAGGCCCCAGCAGCTTTCACAGCTCAGACAATTATAACAAGTTTGGCTGCTGCCAAAGTTTCTCTATTCATCGTTTTCAGCATTTCAAATGAGAAATGCATCCAAGCAAACATAATATCTTCCAGGATATAGGCATGAGACTATCAAAGATAAGTGACTTATAGGTAGCCAGGAAAGCAAACCTTTCTGGAGATGCTGCTATGCAGAGCAGCACATAATCTCAGTTGAAATGTCTGGCTCTCCAGGGAAGAGTCCCAGGCGCTGATAGAACTGCTACAGCCAAATACCTTCTCTGAACACCTATTCATAAAAGTAGGTCCCAAGCTGCATGAATTGTTGCCCTAGGAAATAAAAGATGTATTGCAGAGATTTTGATCTGGATAGGCTGTTGCTCACTCCTCAGCATCATTCAGTGCTGTTAAAAATGTCCTACTTCATCGTGGAGATAGCAGATGAAAGAAAAGCCATGTCTATAATTTCCACATTAGGCATTTATGAGTTTGAAACATATATTGAGGCCCCTCTGAGTGTACACGTTTGGGTGTAAGTATGTATATACAGGTCTTTATATGTATGTGTGTATGTATAAACACATAGCTATATGCAGTATACATTGTAGACGTGAGCCAAATTTGTCATAAAAACTATGTGCAACAGTAACGAGGGAACTACAAGAAACTACAGGATTCTGTACTAGGCTGAGCAATGCCAAATAAATGTCAGTCATGCCAGTGATGACAGGTTGATGAAAATAAAGGTTTTGCAGTCACTCAGCTGGATTTTCAAATATCTACCTGACTATCTATCTATCTATCTATCTATCCATCCAGAAATGCACAATAGGTCAACAACCCTAACAGCTTCAACATGGCAAGAATGCACCTGACAAACACCTGATCAGGATACTTGCTGAGGAAAAACATGGTTTGTAGTCAATTACTGAGAACACAATGCAATAGATTAGAAAGTGTGCTATGTATATTCTGTATGTATGTATCGAATGTAAGTACTGAACAAAGTGTGACTCATAGTGTTTGGGTTCTTCCTGCTGCACAGTTAAACCTCACTGGTAATTTTTTGACTAGCAATATAGCACAGCTGAGCAGTTTTGATGCTTGCTAAGCTAACATCTCTGAAGGGGAACTGAGTTTCAAGCCAATAGATCAGAAAGAGAAGCAGATTTTGGAGGGAAAGCCAGACACAGCCCTGTTTCCTGCAGGTGGGTGTTTATAGGCCACTGCTCTAGCCCAGAAAATGGGGTTATTCTGCTGATTTTTACCCCAGAGATGCAGGTTATGGAAATGGGGGATTGGGGCAGAAGGATTTCACGTCCTGTCCACTGTGTGGTTTATTATCTCTGTTACGCACTGAGTTTCCATACAGGATAGCAAAAAGAACAGGTGATCATTATCTTCTACAAATAATATAAGATGTATATTGTGTCTAAAAATACCTTAGAATAGACTGTGTGCCTCAGACAACAGGTCTCCTACTATGACAACTCCGGACAGCCCCTCCAAACATTTCCACTTCCTCAAGATATTCTTCCTCACTACAACACCACTCACAATATTTGTAGTCGGTGAAAGCCTCTGTAAGGGGCTACTGATACCTGCAGATGGCTACATAAGTTATGGCACAGAGCAAACTAACAAGAGATATATTCACAGCAGATTTTATTTCCCCATCTGTGAGATGCATATTGGGCTCCACATCCCTGTAAAAGAAAACATTAAAACCATCCATTATCTCTGGAAAACTGATGAATGACAACATGGGGAAAAGGGTGTTTCCTGTTGACAGAGCTGTGTACTAAATTAAGAATTAACCTCACTTTGTGTTACCTGTGCTAAACAAGAGCAGGAGAGTTAATTATGTATGTGTTTGCATTCTCTTGGTGAGGTGTAGATCTCAGGCCCCGGTGCAAGGAAAGAAATGGGATTCCCATATCCAGCCATTCAGCGATATCCTTCCACCTTCAGCCTGATACCTGAGCCTCCCATGTCCCAAGGCCACCGTGCAACCATCTCACACCTGAGAGACATGTGATTGTCATGAATGCATTAAGGTAATATGGTAAAATTTCCCTGAAGAAAAACAGACCAGATTGACTCAGGTCCTTAAAAAAAATTCCTGCTTTGTGAAATCCATGATAACTTGGGTCATTTAATGAACACACATACACATCAGCCACTCCTTGTACACATGCATTTGTACCCACAGCTAGTGCACGCATCTATACATTCATATGCTGTAGCTAACTACAATATCTACTTGTGGTCTCATAGTTAAATAAGCAATTTTTAGTACATAGATGTAAGTGTGAATAGTATGTGTGTCCCCCTCCCATGGGTGTCTGTAACTGCATGCCTCTCTTTGCAGGCATGCACAGCCGGTATCTGCATGAAAAGGCTAGAATTCTGCACCAGCAGCATTCTGCTCTTCCTGAAGGAAGAGCTGATGTGTGTAATAGCTCCAGCAAGAGCAGGAGCGGGCAGCTTGTCCCAGCAGTACACTGCAGTTTCCTAGGTAACTGAACTTGAAATAAGGTGATGTCTGGAACTGGGTTTTATCAAATCAATTCGCTGTAGGTACATACATGGTGAAGAAAAAACCCTAGGTAGGACCCTACTCACTGTAAGAGCCAACAATATACCATTTATTTATTTTTGGTAATTGAAGAGTTTGTTGTCTTTTAATGATCAGCAGCGACATTTCGCATTGAAGCCATCTGTGTGGGCAGGGATGTGTAGAAAATACGGCTGTGCATGTTGTGCATTATTTACACAAGGCCACAGCAATGTGCTTTGCAGACAAATGAAGAAAATAAAGACCCCTGCCCTGAGGAGGCTGCAGGATGAGCACAGGTCCCACCTTGACTATTTCTGATACCTTGCTTTACTCACATGAACAGCCTTACTACAGCAGCTAGACTGATGCTTAGTTTCTCTGCCATAGACTTCCCAAATGATGCTGGGAAACATGGTTCGCTCAAGGTCTACAAAAATATATGTGTGCTTACCTAGAGTGTCTGGATGAATCTGAGGTCGGTGGGAGGGAGAAAAATATCTGTAAGGAAGTGAAAAATAGCTTCTCTAGATATGCCTCTGCCTGAGAAATCTTAATGAGATGTGGGCGTATGCCTAGGTTCCAGAGCACATTTGCCTCTACTGTTGAATTACATCCATCATCTTTTGGCTTGTGCCAGGTAGCATTTAATGAAGCAATTCCTAGGCACTGTCTGAGAGTGGCATGGGCCAGGTAACAGGAAGTGATACAGACTGTGACACTTTGGTACATCCTCCTGCACTGCCCTCCAGCAGAACTTCTATTTAAGTAACCTTGTTGTTCTCACACCAGTCCTCAAACCACTCTGAATTTAGCATCATCCTGCAAAAAAACCCAAACCTCACTAGGAGGAGCTGCTTTTAGCCTTTTATTTATTTCTTTAACTACATGCTCTTGGTCACAGGAGGATTATGGGAGCAATCAACATGGCTATTTTTTTTGTAACCTAAGAGGGGCTGAGTTGAACAAGAATGGTGGAATATCTCACTACCTGATTTTATACTGAAAGAAAGGGAGGTGAGGCTTCCACAAAGCTTTTGGCCAGAACAGGGACAAAATAACCCAACTAAACATGGCTTACATGCAAGTGTTCAGCCAGACCCACTTATTCATCAGGAATCTGACACTAAACTGTTCCTGTACTGTGAAGGAGGGACTGCCACCATGGCCTTTAGAAAACCTGGCCCAAGACCAGAGATCCTGCCATCCAGGTTCAAGTACCCCTCTTCATAACCCTTGTGAAGAATGGGAGCCTTCTACATCATAGGGTGGACGTAGAGGATGATGGACACAGCCCACCATTTCCTCAGCTGATGGACTTCCATAGCAACTGCATTGAACTAAACAGCAGCAGTCTCGGACCACATCTGCTGAACAGCCCCCTGTGTCACCAAGCTAGGAACCGCCTCCTGCTTATGCCCAGCATGTACATGGGGCAAATGGGAGGTCTTTTCCTGCCTAGGCGCTGGGTAGAGTTTTCCCTTTTCCCTTCTGCTTTTTCTCTTTTCCATTTGCCCTTTCCCTTTTTTCTCTTTCCTTTTCCCTTTTCCTTTTCCTTTTCCCTTTGCTTTTCCTTTTCCCTTTTCTCTTTGCCTTTCTCTTTCCTTCTTTTTCCTTTTCCCTTCTTTCCCTTTCCTTTTCCTTTTTCTTCTGTTTTTATTTTCTCAAAAAGTAACTTTCACAATGAGAACTTTAGTATCCCTGCAGCTATGGACCCTGCTAATACATCTTTGTGCACATGAATACCTCAGCATCCTTTGTTGAGATACTTTATGCCGATACTTTATCCTTCAGGCGATTACCTACCAACATGGGTAGCAAATAAAGAGCACAGTGACCTGTTCCAAGAAAGACAGCCTGACTCCATCCCACCCACATCCTGAGACCAGTCTCATAGCCCAGAGAGCCTTGTAGAAGATATCAGTCTGAGGCGACCGTGACCATGTAAGGAACGGACCTATTTTATGAGGATGCTCCACAGAGCATTGGTTGTAACAGCAGAAGATGATGACACATCAGTGCATATACTTTCATAATGTTTTGTTTAGTCTGATGTTTCTAATACCCATGACAATCCTGTGTCTGGGACAAAGGCCCCTGAGGAGGCTGGTACAGCAGCACCAGGAATGTTTTGTGGTGTTACTGACACTGCATTGAAACGGACATGTGCAGGCTTTAAGTAATCTGAATATTCCACTTGGACTGAACATGCTCTGCATTTAGGCTCTGCCTTTTCTTAGCGTGCCTGGCAGTGGTTTGGGACACAGAGCATTGCTATACTTCAGGCTTTTGTAGATGCAGGACAGAAGAATCTTCAGACCATCCCAGAGCATTGCCTACCTGCATCCCATGCACTGTGGGGCCCATAACTGCCTGACAAAGCAGTTCCTACATGCTGGCAGGCAGATAGCTGGCATGCTCTGAGGATATGTTGCCCTGGGAGCTTGCTCATCATGCCCACAGATTCAGTGTCTCTACAACCCTTGAGTTCAGTATTAAGGACAAATAGCCTCAGGGCTTCCCTTAGGTTGCAGCATTCTCCAAAACTACTCAACACCCCAGGGTGTTAGAAGTCTTTAAAAGACAGGACACTATCTGAGTTTATTCTGTGGCAAAGCAGGCTGCAATCTGCAGTACCCATTAACAGAGACGCTATGAGATTTCCAAGGATGAATCCATGTTCCAACAGCTTTTTCCAAACTAAATTAGCTTTCTGATACATGATTGCAAAACCGCAGCAATTAGCAGATGGCTCAGGATCAAGTCTGGGACCTGATGTGACCACAGTCAAATGTGGAGGACAGCTTCAGCTTCCAGTTTGGTACTGTATCATCTTAATGCAAGTGGGGTTTTGGTTTTGCTTTTAACTGATGTCTAAACCAAAGTATGAGTGATCTATTTTTATTTAGCAAGATATGCAGAAGTGTTATCAGCAAAATCATTGCCTGCAGTGTAGAGATGTTACATTTCATTTCAGGCAAATGCTGCTAGGGCTGCCTGGGATGTGACAAAACATCTGACTGATTGTTCTCCAAGTGCTGCTCTGTAGCCCTTGGAAAATCAACACATTAAGTTTTCACTATAGGCAAGCAATTAGGCATAGAACCATTCAAATGAAATCAAAATCAAATCTGGAGAGAAAACTGCAGAACATTTGCTTGTCATTTTACCTCAGGAAGTTTCATTACCGCTGTGCTCAGCAACAGCATAACTGGCCTTGGGACAGCGCATCTGGAGTTGAGGTCTACAGGGCAAGGCTGAAATCACAGGGTTCAGAGATGAGCCTGAAAAAAGTGTTTACAGGTTGCTGAACATTTGTTAGGGTGGGATATTCTGTGCATTCACCCAGCCCACCTTGGGTACACATCCTGCAGTACACAGTAAGGTCCTTGTCCCTTTCCCATCTCCCTTGGGGAGACACGTGAAGAGGCCTTCTTCCCAGTCTTCCACCTGGGCTTTTCCAATGCAGAAGCAGAACACAGAGTGGTGGCAGTGGCAGTCTGTGTGCACCTCCATGTTAATTCAGGTCACAGCCCAGGATCTTGCTCAGAACCAAGAGTTAGAGAGCACTCACAGGTCTCCTGTTTACCCATGGCTTTAGGGCTCAAAGGCATGAGTTAGCTGAATAAATGAAAAATCTATGCAGTGCCTTTAGTGATGTTCAGTGTCCCAAGACCAGGGAAAAGGATAAGTGTGCCCCTCTAGCCAGCATACCAACATGAAATAAGTCAGACTGTCAAGACCCAAGCCAAGACAAATAAGATCAAGAAACGTATATTTAATAGAGAAGGAACAACTTACCAAGGGCAGTGGTGGATTCTCCCACTACATTCTCCCTCTTAGATCAAGCTGGGCAGGCAGTTTTTTCTTGAAATACGTGATCTAGTTTGATCATAGCTCTTGCTTTGAGGTAGGAATTATTTCAGTGAGGTCCTGAGTTCTATGCTATGGGAGAAGTCTGACTGAATTGCTATAATGGTCTCTTCTGGCCTTAAAAGTGTGTGGAACTTTGTTTCTTTTCAAGTCATTTTATGTCTCTCATATGAGATATCTGAGTACCTCACAAGTTATGAATCACTTCTGATTCAGACTCTCTTAACAGATTCTGCCACCCTTTCTCTCACACACAGAATCAAAGCCCTGAACATGCAAGTCTCAGCTTGCACAAAGCCTCTGGACTGGGGCTTAGGAGAAGACTTTAGCTTGTACCATCTGCTCCTGCACCACCACCCACTGGTGTACCTCCACATCAGCACATGTAACTGTATGTTTCGCCTTTTAAGAAGAAATCGTGTAACAAACTGAAGAACATATTTGCCTATGTTTTTCAATTTGGCAATGTCTCCTCTTGCCTCTTTTCACAACCTGTTGGCCTGATCAGAGGCTGCATTTACCTCAAAGAGGACTCAGTGAAGGAAGTCAGTCCTGTACTTCTTTGCTTATCTTACTCTTGAAATTTAAAGGAATGAGAAAGTGAGCCCTGGGGAGTTGTGTGAAACACACGTGTGAAAGAAAGCTATTACAAAGTAAAAGGAGATTACTGGCTATGTGGAGACACCTTCCAGTAGGCTGGTGCAGAAACCATGTCTGGAAAGTCATAGTCTGGAAAACCCATTAAATTCAGAGAAGAGACCCCTGTCTTGCAAGCATGGGAAGGAGGTAAATGACAGGCATGAATGTATATATGGAAGCCAGCTGGACTGTGCAGTAAAGATGTGTTTGCTTTCATCACATTCAGCTCTGCCCCTGTGCTTCAGGTTTGTTTAGAATTGCTGAGGTGAGTAGCTCTAGAAAGGATGCCTTCAACCACTGAGCTCAGCGCCCAGCATCCTTTACTATGAGCTTCCACAGCCACCGAAGGAGCCTCAAACCCTCGACAGACCTTGCCCAGGAGGCATCAGCTCAGCTGACTCAGAGGGGGCGGTGCCCGGAGGAGCGCCGCTAGCCCTGACTGGGTAATAACCTGCCCCAGGGGGCGGAGAGTGGCGAATAGGGCGGGATTGAGGCAGTTTGCGCGGCAGTTCGCGCGGGCTGGCGAGTGGGGGGGGTGCGTGCTCGCCATCTGACCACAGTCCGGCCTGGAAGCTCTGCTCTGGCTGCCCCGGCGGTGGCCACTGTAGGCACCCAGACAGAGCCGATGAGAGGGGAGGCTGCGGTGCAGAGCTCAGGGTGTAGAGAGCGCCTGCGCTGCTGTCCTGAGAGGAGGGTGCACAATGGGCAGGGCTGCGCTCTGTGCTCCCTTGATGGCGGTCCTCCTGCAGCAGGTGGCTGAGCTGCAGGATGCTGTTAATAGGCTGAAAGATGTCAGAGACGCTGAGAGGAAGCAGCACTGCTTGCTCCAGGAGCAGAATGTGCAGAGGCCCCAAGCTTCCCCTGTACCTCCTGCAGGAAAGGAGGAGGTCACTAACCCGGGAAGCTGGTACGGTAACAAAAAAAAAAAAAAAACAAAACAACAACAAAGGAGGAAGAGGACAATTAACAGCAAAGGGCTTCCTCCTAAATCTGTTGTCCCCACCCAGAACCACTCTGTTGTCCTGCAGGGGGCTAATGACAAAACACACTCCCACCATGAACAACCGGCGGATGCACTGGTAAAGAAGATTGCTACTGGTGCTGCCAGGAAAAAGCAGCAGGCTGTAGTAGTAGGGGACTCTGCTCTGAAAGGATCAGAGGCACCCATCTGTCAGCCTGACCCAGGCTCAAGGGAGGCGTGTTGCCTACCAGGGGCATGGATCTGGGATGTTACAGAGGGGCTGCCTGCTCTAGTAAGTCCTACTATTACCCACTTCTAGTGTTCCATGTGGGTGCTAGTGGTATAGACAGCAGTAGCCTGGAGAGCATAAAGAAGGACTACAGAGCTCTGGGAGAGGTGGTTAGGGGCTCTGGAGCACAGATTGTCTTTTCATCAATTCTCCAGGATACAGGGCAGGACCTTAAAAAAGCTAGGAGGATTGGCTAGGTTAATAAATGGTTAGAAGGGTAGTGCCATAGTCAGGGGTTTGGGTACATTGAACATGGGACTCAGTTTAGTGGGCCAGGTCTACTAGGGGCTGGTGGAGCTGGTCTGACAACAAAGGGGAAGAGCAGTTTTGGTAGGAGGCTTACCAGACTGGTCAAGGATGCTTTAAACTAGATGTGTTGGCAGAGGGGGTCATAATTCCATCCCAACACACCCAGTCAGTTGCCAGCACCTATAATAAATGCTCAGAGCAATGTAGAAATATTCCAGCCGCTCCAGCCAATGAGTCGGCTTCAATTGGAGCTCGGCTCAGATGCATCTATACGAACATCCGTAGCATGGGGCACAAACCAGAGGAATTAGAGATGTGTGCACATCTACGGGGGTATGATATCATAGGTATCACAGAAACATGATGAGATGGCTCCTATGACTGGAGTGTTGGAATGGAAGGTTACAGGCTTTTTAGGAAAGACATGCCTGGCAGGAGGGGAGGGGGAGTTGCTATTTATGTTAGGGATAGGCTGGAGAGTATGGAACTCCGTCTGGGGATGGGTGAGCAGTTAACAGTCTGTGGGTCAGGGTTAAAGGGAGAACAGCATTGGGAGACATTGTGGGGATCTGTTACAGACCGCCTGACCAAGAGAACTGTGTGGATGAAGCACTCTATAGACAGATAGGAATAGCCTCACACTCTCAGGGGCTTGTCTCATGGGGGACTTCAACCACACTGATATCTGTTGGAGGGATGGTACGGCCCAGCACAAGCAATCCAAAAGGTTCCTCAGTTGTGTGAAAGACAACTTTCTTCTGCAAGTAATAGAGGAGCTGACAAGGAGAGGTGACATGCTTGACCTAGTGCTCACCAACAGGGAAAGGCTGGTTGGAAATGTGACACTCCAGGGCAGCCTCGGTTGCCGTGATCATGAGACTGTTGAATTCGAGATGCTCAGGACAGTGAGAAGAGTGTGCAGCAAGCTCACTGCCCTGGACTTCAAGAGAGCAGACTTTGGCCTCTTCAGGAA
>JASSUY010009721.1:0-18145 GCA_032466535.1 Forpus xanthops | reverse complement strand
GAGAGGAGGGGAAGCCGGGAGGAAGCAGAGACAGGACACCTGACCCAAACTGACCAAAGAGGTATTCCATACCACAGAACGTCATACCCAGTGTATAAACTGGGGGCAGTTACCCAGAAGGGTTAGATCACTGCTGGGTCAGGCTGGGTATCAGGTGGTGAGCAGTTGTATTCTCTTCCCTTATCATTATTATTGGTGGCAGCAGTAGTGGTTTGTGTTACACCTTAGTTACTGGACTGTTCTTATCTCAACCCATGGGAGTTACATTTCTTTCACTTCTCCTCCCCATCCCTCCGGAGCAGGGGGAGGAAGGAGGGATTGTGAGCAAGCGAACTGTGTGGCTGATTATGGGCTGGGCTTAAACCACCACAGTCATCCATGAAGTTATAACAGAGAAGAAGGGGAGAAGGTGCAGCTCAAAAGAATTTCCCTGTATCTGTTGTTTCCATTCAAAACTCTGTGCCATAAGAAAAGTACCACCAACTTCATTCTCAGATAATATTTAACCTAAACAGTTTTCAAGCATTCTGTATTACAAACCAGAAAATGATACAATTAATGGAAGAAATCCAAATGCTGGCATCACTTTGTTTTCACATTAATACATAAAAATGGACAACACATTAAATAAACATTTTGTTATTAACAATAAAAATATTAACACCAAAAATCATGTATAAATAAGGAAATAAATGTACAAACTATTTCCAAAGTGCTCTTTCAAATACATTATGTACACAACATTCACGGAGTTCTTAATGTAAGACATTTCAGATGGATGTAATGTTGCTGTTTCATTTGAAGTGGTGTTCATATTCTCTCAACAGTATTTCAGCACTTTCGAAAAACCACATAAAAGGCATATTTCCAAGCTGGCAAAGAGCAATATTGCATTCTTCTGGTTACCTGTAATATTGACATGGTAAAGAAAACAATCTTCCTTGCTGTTCGTTGCTATTTGTATGAAAACACCAGCAGGAAAGATGACAGAAATGAGGCCCAGCTATTTAATCAGTAATTAAAACTATTCATGTAGCATGGGCAGTGCTTGGACAACATTAAATAGTAAACTCTTCAGTTGTCCAGTTAAAGACTTTACAGGGAAAAATAAAAAGCAGTGAATTGGGAGATCTTTTTCTTGTGGTCTTGGTTTTTCAAACCCCAAACCGAAATCCTATAAATACACCAGTTCAGGCAAAGAAAAGGAGAACAACCTACAGAGGGTGGATTTACTCTATATTGTAATTTGCAGTTAATCTCATATTAAAATTGCCTACGGAGTGTGGTCATCCTGGCCGCCAACATCAGAGAACTTTGGCCATGGTATTTCCTTCAGCACTTATATGAGCACTTCATAAGTGCTTTTTATCAACACTTCATGAGAACATATAAAACTGCCTAGAAGTGACGCACGTTGTCCATACTGGCTTTTACATACCACTAATCTTTATTCCTAAATTCTCCCTTTATAGGTATCCTCTCACTGGCTGACCCCATTAATAGTTCCCCTCTCTATATGCATAATACTGATTCACAATTAAAGCTGAATTCAGCTGCTTGTTTGCAACAAAGATGGATTTTTTTCTTTTACTTTTGAATTATTTCTGTCAAAATATCAGAGGAAAATAAAAACCTGATGGTGAACTGTAAGAACAACAGACCAAATCATGTGACAGTATTTATGATCATAATACTTGCTGGAGAATCTGAGCAAGGGCAATGGAAGAATCAGAACTAAAGAAGGATGCCAGCCACCTGCTTGTGAAATTTGGCATGAGAATGGATATGGGAGTTACAGAATTTGGAGTGGTATATTTAAGACTGGAGTTTTGCCAGATGTTTTTCTTAGCTAAGCACAATATGAAACAACATTGATGTCTAGGAGGCTGACGCTGCAGATCTCAGAGCTCCCTTCTGTTTTCCTTTCCACAGTAGAAATACCTTAGTTTACATGGATATAAAAGAGGTGCCTTTAGTGATTATCATTTCCATGAATATAGGTTTGGATCTTCTGTCTGTACATTTTACAACAGAAATGTGGATTTAGCAGATTACCGAATTGTAAGACTTGGGCAGGTGTTTCAGAAGCTGCAGTTAATTTTGTTTTATCATATAGTATAGCACTGTCTTCTCATAAGGAGTGTATCCATACCTTCGTACTTAGGAAGTAAAGAGCCATGGATTTCAGAGGCCAGCATGAAATCTTCAATGGATTCAGTTAGAAAACGATCAATAACCTGCCATAGGATACTCCCTATACTGAGACATGACTGATTGGCTCTGTATTGAGCCAGACTGCAGAATAACCTGGCTGTTTTCCAGAACGGGGCACAACTGTGATCAAATGATCCTAAAGCTATTTGGAAACATCAAGAATGAAGCAAGGGAGGGGGGTAAATGAAAAACTTCTGCATTGTCTCAACATACAGTACTATACACAGCACCAAATATCAAACCATTAAAGCATTGTCGTGTTACCAGTAGTGCACTGCTTCATATCCAGCATGAAATGAACACTGTTCACATACAGACGCTGCTTTGTGCTAAGGGGTAACCAACATATTACAATTAATCAAAACTGCCTGTACATCCAGTTCAAAAGATGGAGATACTATTGAAATGAGTCTGACACAGGAATGTGCTCTTTTATTGCTGGTAATTTCCGTATTGTCCCTATAAAAAAGAGAAATAAAAAAGTTGAAGAATAATATATCAGAGGTTTACAAATAGCAAGTAAGGCGATTACTTTTGGTCTATAAGTTTTGAAAGACCCACTGAAGTATCACCAATATGACTGTACCAAATTATCAGATAGGTTTATAGTGGAGCTAACAGCTACATCTGCTTTTTCATAGCAGATTTAGAAGATTTACCTGCTCATAGCCATAAGGCCTCTGTTGCTGAGCGGATGGGCCGGTCTGGGAAGCTCTGTAACTCCCGTATTGCTGCCCCTGACCCTGTTGGTAGCTGGAATACTGTGAAGAGGCTCCTTGTGCAGGACCTGAAATGACAGTAAAAGCTGCTACTGAGGCTTGAGAGGGAGTTCTTGTCGGTAACATAATATAACACATGATGGTAACAAAGCAAGCTCTGTGAGTATGAACTATGAGTAGGTTTTGCCTAGACCTCCCCTCTGGCTTTACACTAGAAAGTGTTAGTAATAATAATGATCTAGTCCTAGTTTGGTTGACATTGCCTGTTCACAGCCCCATCACACCTGGGAGAGCCACCAGAAATCCCCTGCCTCAAAGCTGGGATTTAAATAATTCTGATCTCTCTGGACCCTGGTTTTGTACTGAATAGCCTGATGTTTATATTTGGTTATACTGTACTAAATAAGATGCTGGTTTCTTTCTCATGAAGACAGAGGATACATACAAGATGCCTCTAACTGATCAGAAAGCTCAAAGACATCAAACTCAGACCCCTTTGATGGCAGTGGGGAACTCTGCCATTGGTGACTTGAAAGGTTTGAAGGCCCCACACCAGTGTTCACTGCATGCTCAAGGCTCTCTTCTCCTTTCACCTCAGTCCCTCACTAAGGAAAAAAAACCCTTTGATGCTGCAAGAATGATTCCAAGCGAGGCAGTAGTGACTCTCCAGATGGTTGGTGTTATTTTTTCCTGTCAGCCACAGAACTGAGATGTGCAGGAGGCCTGAGAATCCAGGCAGCGTCCTCCTGCCCACACTTACCAGGAAGACAACATGAGGCAAACCTGTGTTTTCTACCTTTCTTTCAAAAGAGAGGGATTCAGGATGGATTCATGGAATGTGGTGCTATACTAAGGTATGTTACTGCCCAGAATCCCTTCACATGCAATATCCAAGGTTTATCAAAGAAATAGTTTTCAGCATATGTTAAGTTTAGGACGTATCAGGTTGAAGTACTGCAAACAGTTGGGCAGTCAGTGACTGCTTACCGTATCCTTGCTGCTGTCCTGGGTAACTTTGTTGGTTTGGGTATTGCTGCTGGGAGTATGTTTGCTGTTGTGCAGCTCCCTGTTGGTATCCTGCCTGCTGCTGGCTGTACTGGGAATTTCCTAAGGAGGGAAACATTGAAAGACTTGGGTTATAGGTGAGGTGAGTGTTTCACTGTACATGCGAGTCATGAGGAAGACAAAGGCAGACGTAGCCTTGGTCTGCAACTCAGATAAATACTCTTCTGAAAGAGCTAACTGCATTTTTCCAAGCAGGATGTTTATTTCTTCAGTGAGTTTTAGTTCATTTGAACAGGAGAGAGGTGTTTGTATGTATCACTACACAAAGAACCTGATTCTCAAAGGACATTTTTTTACCCTAGAAGTAAACCACAGAGTCCCAAAGATAAGGGAGCCAAGGTAAAGAGCAGGTTTCTCAAGAGGCCCTCCCACTATTTTCTCCTAAATACTGACGTTTATTCCCGTACCCCAAAAGACCACTTATAAAATTGTTACTGCTATGTTTTAAAGTATCTTTGATGAACACTCCATTTGCAGTATCCTGAAACAACCAAGTGCACAGAGACTACACAGACGACACTGCTTTTCCTAAATGCCTACTCACTATATCATAATTAAGATAACATTTTGCAGCTGATTTAGAGTTCAGATATCTTAACAGTGTCACTGAATTTATGATGTACTGCTGTTGAGATGTTTTAGAGGTAAAATTGTAAACTCATAGTATTGATTTTCAAAGACTTATTTCAATTAACCCATTGTTCTTCACCATTTGTAAGGTGAATTAAGATTAAAACCAGTTGATTGGAAATAACCACTGGGCTTTCTTACTCCAGAGAAATTTCCATGTATGATTGCCAGTTTTTTCCAGTTCTGACCCCATTTCTAACTGCACTTTGTCAGCGTAACTTTTTACTTCAATACAATCATTTTTATTCAGACTATGTAAAATGTTTGTTAAGCATTTATGTAAGGGAGAAGGATACCAATATCCTGGAAGTCTTTACTGCAAGAAAAGATCAGTATCCATAGCTCTAATTCCACCCTGCTCAGCTACAAACAACGATGATTTTTCTAATGAATATGAAGCTACACGCAAGTTTTTGGTGATCCCACAGAGCTGCACAGTGTGACTGCCCTACAACAGAGGTACCAACATGTGGACACAGTCTGATGTAGTCTTGGTATAAAAATGCCATATATAGCTAAATTCCATTTCCTGGACACTCCTTAAGAAATAGCAGTTAGTGATACAGAAATTGCAGGTTCTATTTTACATTTTCAGAAACGTTTCGCTAGTATTTTAGGGGATTAGAGCTTGCTCTACAAAGATTGGCAATATATTTTCCTACCTCCTTCGTAATAGTGTTGTGTAGAGTCGTCAAATGACCTGTCATAGCTCTGCTCAGTATAGGATGACTGCTGATAGGCATAATCACCATGTCCTACAAAGAATTGCAAAGATTTATGAGACACACTGTTAATAGAACTATATATATATTGTTGAATGATGTATCATAAAGCTGCACAAGGATGAGGCTGAGAAGAAATAGAGACTCTTAGGTAGGAGGTCTGATGTGTGGGAAGGAAAGTCATGTCTACAGGTTTACTATTTACTCTTGCATTTACTAATCCAAACTTGGCTTCATGCTGCTTCTGAAGCAGCTTGGATAGCAGGGTGCACTGATGTGTGTGGTTGTGCACCAGGCTGCCATGCCCTGGGATTACAATTTTCTAGCATTTCACTTGGGAATGAATCATAATGGGCTTGCATGTCCTAGGATGTGGCAGCCTTGGTACTACAGCTTAGAGGAGTTACCATCTGGGTAGTACTGCTGATTCATAGGTTCTGATGAGCCTTGTCCATGGCTGTACTGTTCACTGTAATATTCCTCCTGACCCATGTACTGCTGTGAGGAACCTGCAAGGCAAAGACATAGAGAGCAAACTGAGTAAGCCTGGGGACTCCTAAGGGATGTTCTTATCTATCTTATCTCTTCTATTCTTAATAAAGAAAACAGTGTTTACAACTGGAGAAGTGAACAAGCAGTGGATGTTCAGAGCACTTGAAAAGATGTTAAAGCTCATTAGAAAAAATGAATTTGTATTTGCCAAAAAAGCTGCTTGAAATTGAAGTCACGCCAACAGTCGGTACCACATCCTAAACCCACTCACTTCCGTGGCAATAGGAATGACTACATTTCATCTACTGATTGCTGTTATTAGAAAGCACGGGAATGTATTCCATGCTCAAGAAAACAGTCAGGATCAAACAGATTCGAATTAATGTATTAATTTGTTTCTTAGCAAAATTCACTTTATGTTAGAATCAGTCTAGCAGCTTTATTACCTCTTAGAACTTTTTCCAGAGAGGTCCTAGAGCATGGCAGTTATCCTCTGGGGTTTTCCTTTCCTTGGCCTAATTTTTCGTACTAATTGCTGGCAAACTATGTCTTCTTTGCAGAAATGTGTCCTTGTTAATATGCCACGTTACGGCTGATCCAATACCATTTGAAAGAACTGACAAGATTCCCAGTGGCTGGAGGGAGCTGTATATCAAATTGTTCATCTTTTCTTTAGAGATATATGATCCCTTTTAGACAGAATTATGTTTTCTAAAGACCTGAAATAATTAAATAGATACATCTTGAAAATAGATTAAAGTTCATCTGATTGGCATCACACTTCCACCATCTGAGATTTCCTGTGTTCCTGGATGGTGATCCCTGTTCAGAAATGTGACCTGGAAATTCTGGTGCCTTGCCTACCCCACAGGATGCACTGAATATCATCAGTGTAATAATAACTCTGCCAATAACCCAGTAATAGAGTTTACCTTGCTGGGAAGCTCTGTAGGGGCCCATCGGCCGCTGACCCATCATGCTGTTGCCTTGGTTGCTCTGACTCATCATGGCAATGGAGGATTGCCCCTGGTAGTGCTGGCCCCCTCCTTGTGCTGAGTTGTAATGTGACGTTGCTGCTTGCTGGTGCATCATGGACACTACAATGCACATGGAGAACACTGTTTCTAAAGGGACGTGACAATTGTCTCCCTAGTCTCTTCAGAAGCAAGTTAAGAACCTTCAGCTAACATGCATCCTGATAAAGTTGTGAATTTTCCACAGGGGCAGATGTTTTCCTACTGCATGTATTTAACTCTTCTGCACTGAAATCCAGACAGGATGTCATCACATGGTCAGTTCTTGCCATTTGCTCCAGTTAGGTATTTAAAAATACATCTAGCTTTGGTTATTATTAGTTTATTTAAAAGAATATACTCATATTACAGTAGGATTAAAGAAAGAAATAACAACTGATGCTACCTCCTAACTAATTCATTGCTGCATTTCTTTTCTGATCAACTCTTCCTTACTTCCATCTTACTATATACCTGATGATTATACAGTTTAAATAAACTGACATTCTAGGGCTTATCTGATCTCTAAATTTCTTGATGTCAGAAAGAATTCATAAGCATTGGACATGCCACTCAGTACTCAGCAGCAAACACAAATTAAGAGGTTCATTCTGAGTTGTCTGCTGGTCTCTCTATGCCCTGAAAGCATTGAGAAAGCAACAGAAAAGGGGTCGTAATGTACAAACAGTAAATGTGTAATACTCATTGGCAGGCTTTTCAGCTAGGATAAAGGGGCTTCTGAGATCCTCAGTTGTGGGATTTGCTGCCAGTTATGAGATAGTGCTGCTGCACTTCCAGGGAACCCTCTTTCCCCCAGCTCCCTGCTGACCATAGCAAGTCGGTGTGAGTTCAAGTTCTGACGTGTGCTGGTGCCTGACACCCAGCAATTCAGGGATGTTAAAGCTGTCTTTTCCTTCTGGATGTTTGTCACTGGGTACAGAAAACATTTACAGAACAAATTCCAGTGTGGTGAACCTCTGAGGTCACTGAAAAGTCAAGTTGGCCCACAAGGAGGAAGAGGGAGTTTACCTGGATTAGACTGCATGTTGATGTTTGTTCGAGAGACATAATTGCCTATTGACCCCTGGCCTTGCATTGGCACATTCTGAGATGCAGGCACTGTATGGCTATAACCAGGCCCAGTTCCATGACTGCTGACAGTCATACTCAGAGAGGTCGTGGGCATGGTGTTCTGGCCTGACTGCTGCATAGACACGTGATTAGGACCTAGAAAAATTAGAGAGAGCAACAAGAATAATCTGTGCTATTATTGGCAATGTACAGTGAGCATTAAAGCCCTCATGCCCTTTCTGAAATACCTTCTGATATGGCAAAACTAAACAAAAAAACTCCTTGTTATTAAAATTCCCTGTTATCTACAGACAATAAAACCGCACAGTCACAGTGATCCTCCTTCTCCTGGCAGCCAAGTCCTGTACAGGACTGCAGACAGGAAGAACAAAACCAGCAGCAATGCCCTACACCAGTAATTGCAGATACTTCAGAAAACACCTGGACTCTGGATACATCCCAGCCCTCTGAAACGTGTCCCTTCCTTCCTCCTGCCCTGCTGTTGACTCCTCCTTCACACAGACAGTGACAATGGGAAAGCACAGGAGTGGCTGAGAAACACTGTATGTTGCTGCTTCTGCTCAGGTGCTCCATCACCAGCCAACCCTCTTAGCTGGGCAGTAGGAAGTAACAAGGAACCCTCTCCTCAGAGTACAAACCTGTCTCTCCCTGCCCTGAAGTTTGACTGAAAGTACCACAGACTTTCAGAAGATTAATTTCCCAAGTCACCATAATAATCCCTGTTGTTACAGTATTCCCTTTCCAGCATCACTGTATGGAACCATGAGACTGCTCCAGTTATTCACTGTATGGAACCATCAGTCTGCTCCAGTTATTCACTGTATGGAACCATCAGACTGCTCCAGTTATTCACGGTATGGAACCATCAGACTGCTCCACTTATTCATTGTATGGAACCATCAAACTGCTGCAGTTATTCATGGTATGGAACCATCAGACTGATCCAGTTATTCACTGTATGGAACCATCAGACTGCTCCAGTTATGTACTGAGTTTATCACCCTCCTTACTTGGAAGTATGCTTATTTTTAAGTAACGAAAATTGGGGGAAATCTAGTTCTTATTTTTCGTTGTTTGTTGCTGTAAATGCTTTTATGAATGAGTTTGGGGAAGCTGTTTTCATTGTGCATTGTTACTCTCTAAAACGTGATAGTGTGTATTGTTGTCTATCTAAATCCAGCTGTATTGCTGTCAGTCTAAGTTAGTGCAGGCAGAATGGAAGACATGAAGAATCCCAAGAAGAGACAGAGTCATGTTGTAGTGTTAGGCACTGGTATCTTAATTCACAGTTACCTAGTGTATCTACAGCCTCTGAAAAATGTGTTTAATTCTCTTAGTACAAACCTCATTAATTACTCTGAATGGTTTGTACAGACATCAAAATGGACAAATATGCTGTAGATTATGGTATTTTCCTCTTGTGGAGAGATACAAGCAGCATTTTCAACGTAAGACAAGCAGCTCTACTGAGACCAGTGGAGCCAGGTCAAGCTCTAGCTTCTGTTTTGCTCCAGGTTTTGTATGTCTTATAGAACTTCTACTTGTGGAACACAAAGCCACATGGTGTTTGACCGGAGCTAGAGCTGCTTTGTGTGAGAGACAGAGTGAAGCAAGCGTTGGTAAACCTTGACCTATGTGCATGGGAAAACTTAGAGAATCATGGCCTTTAGAGCAATAAAACCCCAAAGGTTTGGTTAATTTGTGATTGTAAGGGAAAATAGGGAAGCATGACCAAAAGTGTGTAAGTAAAACCACCAAAACAGTAGGATAAACACAAAGCACTGAACCTCTTTCATACTGTCATGGATCTAAGGCAGTTGGGATTTAGTTTGGAAGGCTTTGTTCCTGATTTCTGCACAGTTAAAGTTCTCAGTTGAGCCCAGTTGTGTCTGGAGGCAGCTGCATTTCACTGTTGGTTCATTGAATTGAATGGCTTTGCCTGTGGCAGGAGGAATCACTGACTTGAGGTTTACTTGAAATCCTGGTGGGTTGCTTTTTAGCTTGTCCCCATTGACAGAATTCTCATTACAATTGACGTAGCTGCCACTATGCAGTTACCACGTGTGTAGTTATGTAGTGACTGTTCTGCAGAGGTGATTCCTGGACAGTCCCAACTGAGGGCAATAAAGAATAAAAGGTAGCAGCTTCTGTGGCGTCTTCCCTTTTCTTCCCTCTCTTACAGCCCTGTACCTGTTTAGGACAGACTTTCATCTCTATTGCCATTAGATGAGAAGTCACCACAAGTGCTAGAGCCCCTATATTGGAATCATTTCTCCGTATTATTCGTGTTTTCCCCCAAATGCTGTCCAACCATTGTTGACCGATGTGAAAGAATAGCTCAGTCTCAAAGTCAACCTTGAGAATGCTGTGTCATGCATCATCACTGTGCTGACTCAATTCTAGCTGGCACAGAGACAGTAGCATTAGAGACTGGCAACGCAAGGGAGTGTCTGAAGCCCAAGGGTGTGAGGGCCCTGGCCTCACAGCACAGCACACACCAGCACTGCTGCTGTCACCTAGGCTATTTAGAAGAGGCAAGCTACTACATCCTCAGTTACACCTCAGTTCTGAAGTGTAGCTCTGTCCCCAGTCTGCTTCCCAGGGCTGGTATGTCTATGACAGAATAGCTACCACTACCCAAGTGACAGAGTCTCTGTGACCAGGCAGAGGATGAACTACCCTGAGACCCCCCCCAACTCAGCCTGGGTTTTAGTATCAGGCTGGGGCAATGTGAGGTAAGGGGCAACATGAGGTAAACTGCCCTGGCTGCTTCTGTTCTGAGGCTGGTTCTTTCAATCAGCACTAAATTACTATAGAGAACTGGGAGCAAATAAGAAAAGCCAGCACTGATAACACTGAAAATGTAGATTCTTAGTAACATAAAACAATGTTTGACTGACGTATTATAGTACTTATACTGGGTAATAAACCTCTTAAAAAAGAAGGCCCAGGTAAATTCAGTAAGTTCACTTTACAAGCTGTAACTGTTTAAAGTAGGCATCCCATCCGTTAGCTTAAAAGGTGCTATCAGCTTGATCACAAATGGATTAAGAACTCAGAAGTCATTTCAAGGCTTGCATCTGCTCTCGAGTGCCCTTCCAAGGTCTGTGATTTTACAATCAGGTATTTATATTCATAGAAACTGTTTTTTTCTCTCTGTCACTCTGGGAAAGCCCCACAGAAAGCAGAACTGACTGAAAAACCAGGAACTGCAAAATAAATACATTCATACTATAAAATGCAAGGAGGAAAACCAATTGGTTTGTCTTTAGTTTCAGTACCAACAAACACAAATAGACCAAAGCATATCATCTTATTCATATGAAATGGCTGTGCAATCTCTCTGGCTATGTAGTACAATCTCTGCAAGCTTCTGTAGAGGACAAAGACTGATGCAACACGAAGTTATTGTTAGGAGGGCATGTATCCTGGAAGGTCTTTGCAATCTAAAGGCTTGGTTATGTGGTTAATCATGCAAGCAATTCCCTTTCACCCTGGCCAACCCCTCTACTTTCAAGAGAAAAATATCACAAGATACCATTTTTCTGACTAAAAACCTGGATGAATCTTTACTTGGTGATTTTCATGAGGCATTTCATTAAAAAGATGGTTTTGATTTCCCCTATAGGAAACACAAAGCAGACGGGAGTCCTTGCAGAAGCCAGCATCATTACTGACTGTAGCCATTTTGTGATGATTTCAGCACGTGCCTGAAAACCCCATATGCCTGAAAGGTGAGTTAGGAGGGATCTTTTACAGCTCTGTAAGTATATTCTGCATTAATGATTTTGTTGCCAAGCAACAGCAAAGCAGCACAAAGGGGACCATAGCTCACCATTGCTAATCTGACTCTGCATGAGGGAGGAAGGAGGAAGGCCCGTCCCGATTGCATCACTGAGATTGCTCTGTGAATGGAGAGATTGGTTGGATGCACTCTGAGTCATTCCTCCTGGGCCCAAGTTTATGTTTTGCGTTGGTGGCTGCAAATAACAGGGAGGAGAAGCAAACGTTTGGTTAGGTTTTTAATTAGACAAAATAATAGCCCCCAAATTAGCCTGACTATGACTAAAAACTGCCTTAATTAACTATGTGTTTCTTTCACTTTCGGGGCTTCCTTGCGTAAACCTTTCTTCATTTGACTATTATGTGTGAATGACATTCAGCATGACACAGAGAAACCAGCAGGCAGCCCAAGGAAAACCTTAAAACTGTGCTTATAATAGAGTCTGGCTTCTGTGCCCATTCTCCTGTACTCATCAGAGAATCATAGAAGGGTTTGGATTGGAAGGGGCATGAATTTCATTTTGTGCCAATCAGAACAGAACTGCAGAGGGGAGATGCATTAGCAAAGATGATACAGAATCATGACAAGTTGACCTTTGTCAAGCATAAAGCTGTGCTGTATTTTGAGTTACACCTCCAGAATCAATCCATTTAGCCAGAATAACACAATGTTTAAACACAAACTGATGCCCGAATGCCAAATTAGATCTTTCACATAAAATAGTGGCTTTTTTCTTTCCCTGAGTAAAGAATACAATAAGAATAGGTAAAGAATAATGGAACACATGGAGGATGTTCAGGCCTGCACCATCACACCATTTATAGTATATAGGACTTCAGTTATGGAGACAGAGATTAACACCAGTGTCCTAAAGAATGTGTTTTAAACACAGTAAAAGTAACTTTTGCTTTGTTTTGGGGTCTATGACCACTTCAAAACTTGTAGCTGGAAAAAAAACTAAAAAAAAAGGCTTATTGACACGAATCAGCAACAGAATCAAAGAACATTTCCCTCCGGCATAGTAACCGTATCTGGTACTTACTGCAGGAAGCAAGGACTGCATATTCTGGTTAGAGTCTGCTATTGTTGCCAAGTAAACCAGGTTTCTGTGCAAGATTTGTTGGTATCTAGAGAATAAGGAGTAAAGCTCATTTGGAAAGGGTTAACATTACAGAACATTCCAGACTTCTTTTTTTTCTTGTGCCATTTACAACTGATCAGTTAAATTACATTATCCCACTTTTCACTGGCCATAATAAATAGCCACAGTAATGAGCTGTATCTGTGTTGTCCTGCTTTTCATCAAGCATCAGTGTCTTCAACACCTAGTCTACAAATAGAAGAGGGGAGAGGTAAAACACTCCCTCCATTGAAAGCACTCTGAGTGAATTGTGAAGCTGGGGCCTCAGCCTTTGAGTACTGACATGGGGCAGCTGCTCTAACAATTGGCTGCTTCTTCCTCTGTTTAACAAGGTTCTTAGGAGCAATGAAATTCCAGAACTCCAAAACCCAAAACCTCTGTGCCCTGCCAGCAAGCTGAGAAGAACAAGGCTTTCTTCAAGAGTGCTCCAACTGGAGTGTTTAAGTAAGCACCACCTCAACCACCAATGCTTCTTCACAGTTCTCAGTGAACTGGAAAAGCTCATAGTAAAGAACAGAAGGGCACCTGAGAGCAAACTAAGAGCTGTGCCACTGAGCAAAGTGGAGTCAAACCTTTAGAAACAGGGAGGAGGGTTCCAAGAACAAAAATGCTTTCTTAGCATGAGTTTACTTTGGGCAAGGACAAAGGAGTTGGGAAGTGGGGAAGAATGGAAAGATGAAGCTACAACAGTGACAAGACTTCTTTAGCAAAGGGGTCTCTTTTAGACAAGTAGCTTGAAAGTACAGCCCCAGGACTTGGCCTTTCCTGAGCAGATAGGCTGCTCTTCTGGCTGAGATTTAATACCCAAAGATTACATCTACCCAACTAAAATACTACAGGTGTTTTGCTGTCAAGATAGGAATAGTAAGCAGTGATACAAAGTGGTACTTCTACATGCACATTGTTTTAGCCACAGGTAACCACATGGCTGATCGTTAACATTGAATTATTTTCTGATGAAAATGGGTTATTAACTCGATACTCTAATTAATTAATATATGGTGAATAATAATTAATGAATGAATAAATTTATATATTGCATATATAAATTTATTTAATGAAGCTGCATAGAGCAAGTGGTCCAATAACCATCATTGTTTATAATCATTTAGTAAACGACCAGTTAAAAATACTGTCAATATTAAGTAATCAAATCCTTCCGAAAAAGCCCTCCCTTCCAAGCACAATATCCATTGCTAAATACAAGTGAATCTAAACAAACAGCCCAAGTATTCCCAATGATCAGAACTGTTCATAGGACCCAAAAGTTCTAACATGCTCCCAAGCTCATAATACTCACTGAGTACACTCTGCAGTTTTCCCCTTGCTCTGATAATCCATAATACATTGTATTAGGTGGTGATTTTCATCTAGCATCTGCATAAAAGAAACATGATCAAAACGTGTTACTACGAGAATGACACTGAAGTCCCGTGGTTTTGCGCTGCCCCACAGTCACCTCTCATGGCAGTGGCGGGTGCTTTGTCAGTTCTGTTGCCTTGGGACAACAAAGTTTAATGATTGTATTGAGCCATGAGGTTGTGCTTTTCAAATCAGTTGTTTGTGAACGGTTCTCCAGTTGAAATACCCGGCACAGAAGAATGAAGGGACTTACCTTTCCTGCTCCTCCACCGACAGGGAGATTTCAATGCTGAAGGAGGAAAACACTTTCACTGTGAAACACCTCTGCCTCTGTCTAAAACGTCGCTCGCCCTTTCCAAAACTGCAGAGTTTACTGACATAGAATCACAGAATAGTTAGGGTTGGAAAGGACCTGAAGATCATCCAGTTCCAACCCTCTGCCATGGGCAGGGACACCTCTCACTAAACCATGTCACCCAAGGCTATGTCCAACCCAGCCATGAACATCGCCAGTGATGGAGCATTCACAACTTCCCTGGGCAACCCATTCCAGTGCCTCACCACCCTTACAGGAAAGAATTTCCTCCTCAGATCCAATCTAAACTTCCCCTGTTTAAGTTTGAAGCCATTACTCCTTGTCCTCTCAGACATGTCTACTTCCAAGCGAGAAACACACTTTCAAGCACTTTGAACCCACCACTTTTCCTGCATGGGACTACCATGTGCCAACTACTGAGCCTGAGGAAGTACATAATACACATTACTGGGCCCCCTGAAACCACATTCAAGGCAATTACATCCCAATATGTCCTGTGGGGTTCAGTTCAGTTCTAATGCAGGGAGGACTTCCAATGAAAACACACAGTAATCATATATCAGTTAATTTATGGTTATCAGTGGCTGCTGGCTTAGCTTCATGCAATGGGTTCTAGTGACTGACTTGTTCCAAAAGGATCAGAGCCGCTGGACAGAATGACCACTGACCTTTATTTAATGAACTTACAATGCAATTAAAAACCCAAAAATACCCCTTGATTTGTCTTCAGATTTCAACTACAACAGTTTGTCCCTTTCCCACAGCTTTCCTGTGGATGTGGGAGCTTTCTGAGGGTGAGTGAATGGAAAACTAACAACAGTATTCACAAATGGAGACTCGCCTCTGGCAAAAACTCCCTATGTAATCCAGACTGTAGGTACGGCTGCTATGAAGTGCTTGCAAGATTGGGCTTTTGACCCACAGTGTCATCAGGACAGAAGAACTCTTGAGGAAAGAATAAGATGGGTCTGTAAATGTGAATTAACCCATGTAGGTACGAATTCTGATCGGAACCAGCTCCTGACCCATGCACATACAGAGTGAGATCATAGGAAAATGAGCAAAGGGTCTTTCTGGTGCACTCTCAATCACTGCCCCAGAGAGCACGGCTGTGCCTGGTGCAAGTTGGTCTGAACCTGGCTGGACCACCCTGTGCATCACTGACTGCAGCAATCCCTGGAGCTCACCAGCCTCGCACACTGACAGGGAACATCAGAAGCCTGTCAGCCAAGGACCCGTGTTCCTCCTGCACGTGTGCCCATGCTCCCACAGCAGCCCAGGTGAGCCTGGAATTTGAAGGGACAATACTCCTGCCTGGTTCCCAGCACAGCTCTTTGTTTCATGCTCTGCACTCACTGTGTGCAGAATATTCACCCACCTCAGTGGAAACTCTGCCACTTGAATCAGCAGGGAATACAAACACGTCCTTTTCAGTTTCCACAACAGGTATCACCGACAACGTTCTCACATTCAGTTGAGACACGTATTCAACAGCAAGAGTCCAAGCAACACAACAGATACCTTCATCAGGACTATGGTTCTACGATTAGCTGAAGAACATTTTCCTTACCAATAAAGGAATCAGGAACAGCTCTTGCCTGACTTATGAGGAAAAAAAGAACCAAGTTCTGATCTCCATTAGAAGAAACTGAAGTTTACTGACCTGTAAATGCTGTTTGAGGAACTATTTAAAACCATCACTGTCATTCCTTCGTTGCCAAAGGCTCTGCCTTCCTCCGTGTGAAATTGACTTTTGGAGCTGCTGGTACTGGAATAGTAACAGCTTTGGAAGGCTCTTGAAATTGAGCTAATAAATAAGATCCTTATATACCACAAACGCAAACAAGAATCTTTCCGTTAAACCGGTATGTGTTCTACAAAGCTCACTTCAATATACTTTTTAAGCTTCTAGCACAGCATCTGCTCCTTTTCTACACTCTTATCACCCCATTTCTATACATGACTATAACGCCTTTTATACATGACTTCTGTGCCTTCAAGTCTCTTTCTCAGCACCTTCACTTGCCAGAAATCACTGCCAAGAGCCCAACGTGGACCAACAGTCCTGAAGCAACACCAGCTGTACCTGAGACCTGAAACGTTTGACACATTATCTGTAAAGAAATAACATTTTGACACTTCCATCAAGTCTATGAATATGCAAAACGAAAACGTCTGAAAATCCAACCGAAGATACTTTGGGTGCCCTTTGTGGCCACAGGCGTGAGTTTAAGTACAAACTATCTGAACTATGAACCAATGGTTGGAGAGAAATTCATCCACCGAGCCCGAAACATTTCAGTATTGAAACCCCACATGTGCACAAACGGGATGAGCTCCAAACAGCCTCCAGAGGTTCAAGTCACCTCTTCAGCCTCATCTCTGCTCTGTCACAGGCTTCTACTGAGGGTTTTCCCTACAAATCATCACTTGACACCAAGGCCCGGGCACCGCGGGGCAGCGATGGCGCTGCACCCCTGGTCCCTGCTCACGCTGGACCGCTCCTCGCACCCGCACCCAGCGTGCGGGGCACGAGTACGGCTGCCGGGCAGCGCTCTTCACGGACCTCTTCGGCACTGACCGTGAGCGGCAGCGGGAGGAAGGGGCGCCGGGAACAGGAGACAATAACTTCCCGGCTAGGAGCCCTCGGCTCCGGCTGCTGCATGACACCCATGAGGAGGGCTCCTCTCCACAGAAAACCTTTCCTAAACCTTTGTCTGCCACCAAATGTCCAGAAACACCTCGCGAATAACGGTGCGTGAAGGATATCAGCGATGGGCGCTCCCTCTGCCTTCAGAGAGATCAACACTGCGCATCCAGATACAAAAGAAAACCTTCGCAAATTCACAGTTTTATTTCCATTCATTTTTTTAGGTTGGATTTGGGGGTGGGGGGTGCAGAAGCTGACACACCGTCCTAAATTAATCATATTAACTGCACTGCCATCTCCCAATGTATTATCGGCAGTTTTCCCCCCCTTACGAGCAGCAGAGATAACATGCCATCCCGATTTTATTCCCAAGTCCTCCTCCGGCTCTCTCTTTGCAGCGATCTGAACACCTTTGCTTTGTTCCACCTCCTCCTCCTCCTCCTTCCCCCACCTCTCTCTCCAGCTGTCCATCTCTGCAGCCCTCGCAAATTCCCTGCTTCTCCTGCTCGCCCCAGCAATACGCCTCCTTCCTCAGCTCCGGAGGCACGGGCGGAATAAACGCCTAAAATCCGCTGTATAAAAGCATGCTTTTTTACCTTCTGGATAGTTTGCTGCGTGACCTCTCCTTTGCCTCTTGGGCGAGCAGAAGCAAAGGCAACCGACATGGTGGGTTTTATTTTGTTTTATGTGGCTATAATATATCTGTTCCAGCCTCTAATAATATTGTTATTATCTGGCTGCTATTGCCGTGCAGGGATTCTCCGCAGTGCACGGGGAGGGGGGGGGCCGCCGCAGATGGTACGATCTGCGCTTCGCAAAGAGCCTCCGGCCCCGCACCGCCACCGGTCCGCACCGCCCTCGCCTCTCTGCCTTCGCCGCCGGCTCGGGACGGGGATGCACCGGCGGGGATTTGGGGAAGGGGCGGGAAGCGGCCGCCGCCGCCGC